>JAPMOR010101682.1:0-17691 GCA_026543865.1 Argiope aurantia
GTGTAAATTAGCTTATCTATTTATTCTAATAAAGTTAAGATTGAAGTAAATGATTAGCTTTTTTTAAATATTTTTTAATTATTTTTTAGAATATGCAAGACAATCTTTAAAAAAGACTCTGTACAGAACATTTGAACCAAATGATGCAACTTGGGATATGTTTTTACCTGTAAGTATTTTTAAAACAATATTTGTTATTATTAAAAGAAATAAAGATTTCTAAAAAGTAGATTTTACTGACTTGTGTGTACTATTTTTTTATTAGGTATATAATCCTGTAGGCAACTTAAAATTTAAAAAGAAAATGAAGCTAGAAGCAATTGACCCTCTCAACTTATCTGCAATTTGTGTTGCTACTGTTACTGAAGTTTTAAGAAACAATTATTTAATGATTGGCATTGATGGTATGATGGCCGCAAATGGTGCTGACTGCTTCTGTTATCATGCATCGTCACCATGCATATTTCCTGTTGGCTTTTGTGAATCAAATGGCATTAAATTGACTCCTCCCAAAGGTATTATAATATCTCTCAATTTATAGATGCTCTGTAGTTAAGCTATTATGAATTATTTTGAAAAATCTTGGAAATGTTTTCATTATATTCACAGAATCGAATTGTCTCATTGCATCAGTAATTTTGTGTGTGATCATTTATTTCATATTGTTTAAAGTATTGCATAGATTTCTCTATAAACTATATTTTGCTGTATGTCAAAATAAAATTAATGCTCTAATTCATGCATTGATTAATCATTTTTGTTCCAATATCCTAAAAAAAATTTACTGTTACTTTTGGTGTGAAGGTATAAAGTGTAGTTTCATTCTATTTCTGTTAAGTGTAAGTTCTTATTACTTGCATTCATAATTAATATAAACAAAATGAATCAAGATTTAAAATTAAGGTTTTTTTTTTAATTTTTTAAAAAAAAAAATGTGTGCAAGACAAGTAAAACAAATGTTAAGGTTAATAAAATATTTCAGAATGATCAATTAAGGCATGTTTAAAATATGTTCTTACTCAAATGAAAACTAAACAGAATAAGAAATATATTAATTGCTATTAAAGCTGAAAGAAAATTAATACTTTTGTAATCAAGGACATATAAGAATTCTATTTCTTGATGCAAACTAATTGTTTGAGTGAAAATAATCCATTACTCATTTGTCATAAGTAAAGAACAATACAAGATAAGTAAATTTTTCTTAATTTGATTTATCTCTCTCTCTTTTTTTTTTTTTTTTTTTTTTTTTTACTCAGCTGTGGTATAATGTTTGGAGGGATCTTTTTATTCTATTGTAATTAAGAATTATTCAGCTATTTTTTCAATTCTGCCATTGTTCATGTGTTTTTGTACTCCATTTATCGTGAGTATGTTTGACCAACAATTCTGAATTATGGCTAGTTCATAAAAGACAAGTCTAGTATTGATTAATATATTTTTTAAAAAAAAGGGTTTATGCAATTGAAATCTAATAAGTGAAAATGTTTTTTGTTTTCTGAGCATTAAATTTTACTTTACATTGATTTTAGGTAAAAGAGAATAATTTTTGCAATTGTTAAGAACATATATTGCAATAAATAATTTTTAAAAAAACAAGATCATTTTGACGATATTAGATTCATCCAAAAAAGTTGGGAAAATTTGTTATAAACCCCTGAAATATCAAGGGAAATCAAACTGCAGAAATTATGGCCGCCCAGCTATGTGATGATGTGACATTCATCATCTGACATATTCATATGACATCACTGATTATGTGACATTAATTTAAATATTCTTGTTAATCAGATTTTATTTATCTACATTGCTAGCAAATATTTATTAAAATGAACAGTTATTCTAAGTACTTTTTTGCATCAATATGCATTTTTTTAACATAGAAAGCACATAAGACACTAAATTAATTTGCTAATTCAGTGTTTCAGTTAAACTTTCAGGTTATATTGTATTAATTTTTTTGTTTATTATTTTTCGTTTCTGTAATTAAATTACCTTTTTCTTTCTTTATTGCAGGTTACAAAGCAGAGTTTAAATGGTCAGAATATTTAAAGAAAACCAAATCTGAAGCAGCTCCGGTTGATCTTTTTCAGAAAGTAGGTTGTTGCTTTTTATATTACTTTAGTGTATTGAAATGTTAAGAGTAAAATTAAACACTAATAATTCTTTCTCTTTTTAATTTTTGATTAAACAATTATAATTAAAATTAGTAATAAAGCATTGAAAGAAATGTTGGTTCATTAAGGATTTTTTTTTTCTGTTTTATGGAATTTAATATGATTTCCTAAAATTATTATTATTATTTTTTTACAAGGATATACCTGATCATGGTTTCAAAGAAGGAATGTTTCTTGAAGCTGTAGATCTAATGGAACCTAGATTGATATGTGTGGCGTATGTTACAAAAGTTGTAGGTCGTCTTTTAAAAATTCACTTTGATGGTTGGGAAGAAGATTATGATCAGTGGTGTGATTGTGAGAGTCCTGACCTTTTCCCTATTGGTTGGTGTGATGTCCTAGGTTATAGGCTGGAACCACCTAGAGTAGATGGTAAGAAATCTGATCAAATTGTTTAATCTTTTAAATGATGCTTTCTAGTGTAAAATAAATAATATAGGATTTCTGTTAGATGTATGCATTAAATATTTCTATTTCTTTAGTTACTGAAGAAAAGAAGAAAAAGAAAACTGTTGTAAAAAAAAGTAATTATTTTTCTTTCATAATTTTGTTTAGTTTCTTTTCTTTTCTTTTATTATTATTATTTATTTGAAAAGACTTAATTTTTTCCTCTTCATAATTTCTTATTTTAAAAACTTTGAAACATAGTATTTCATTTAAGCATCTGTCATGAACATTTTAATGAAACCTTCCATCGGCTTAGTGTAGCTTGAATTTGCTTTTTTATCTTTTTTTAACATTTTTTTAAACGATTATACTTTATTTTGAAACTCCTTTCTCTTCTCTTTTCTTTCTTTTGTGTAGAGATAGTGAATGCATTAGAATTTCACTTTTATTATGTTGCAGATTCAAGAGAATATAATTATATAGATGATTTCCTTCTGTTGTGCATAAAACATATATATTAATGTGTTTACCTTATACGAAGAAATAAAAGTTAGTCTTGTCCTGAAGACAAGAATTCGTTTCCCATCTCTTTAAAAATGAAGAAAAGAATTTTTCTGTTGAAAGATCCATATTTAAATAGGTTATTTCCCAACATAAATAAGTTAATATCATTTTTCTTGTTAATTATATTCTATTGTATAATTACTTGTATAGTTTTTAAAATTTCATTATAAGTAAAATGAGATTTCAAACATTTAATATTTTGGAAATAATGCCATATTTTATTTAATGGAATCAGGAATCAAAAATATAAAATATTTCTCTAATCAAACAAGAATTTCTAACATGTATAGATAATTAGCAATAATGAGAGGATATGTAAATTAGCACTTACTTGTCCAATTAATATACTGAATCTTAAGATTGAAAACTTGATCGAGTAAATAATGTTTTAATAATATGTTATATACATGAAGTTCATGCAGGCAAAACCTATTTGAAATATTGCAAACTTTTGTAGTTGATTGATCTCTACAGTCATGAGGAATATTTATTTGAATTTTCATAAAGCATCTGTACCTGTAGATACATTCAAAATAGTCATTTGGTATTCTGATGTTCTTATTAAATATTCCAACTTTCATTACCAACAAACTGGTGGTTATTTTCAAGAATCCTATTAAATACTTTCTAATGTGTTATGTAATTTAAAATGATTGCCATGATTTCAAATGCTTCCAATTATATAATGAACTATGCCACCAAGATGTGATTTATGTATATTAGTAGAAGGGAACCTTAAAATTTAAAAAAAAAAAAATCTGTCTCCTTGCACAACATAATTAATATATTTGACATAGTCTTTTCTCATTTCAGTTGTTATAAATATTGAATTTTTATTCTCTCCATATTCTGATTTCTGTTGAATGCATTGAAAAGTTAAGCTAATTGTTCCTGCATCCGAGTTTAATACACTTGATCATCTGCCAATTTTGTTTTTCGATATAGCTTATTTGTGCTGCTAATGATATCTACCAATATCTGGAGGTACATGATTGTATTGCAAATGGAATTTCTCCTGTGTTTTTATGTTACAGCAGTATTTTGAAATTCCTTCACAAGAGTGGTGAATTTTTTAAAAAGTGATGCTTGTTTCTTGTAGAGTATAAGATATATTTCTTATGTAAATTTTATTAATTTTCTTTTTACAGCTATTTGCTTTAAAAATTCATTAATGGAAATATGGACTTTCATCCTCTGGGTTTTTAAAATACAAATGAAAATTTTTGAAGCATTCATTTTTAAAAAAATCTACTTGTTTATGCTACATTCAGACTGAATTTTTAAGTGTGAAAATGTTATATGTTATGATTTCAAATTGTTGTCAGTCAGAATCAAGAAACTAAATTATTTTTGTCTAATCATCAAATTTTATGTGGCAAATTTTTGCCTTGTCATTATTTACTCTAGTTTTTGCTCATACTTTTTTATAATGAATTCATTGTTAGATTCTTTTAACCTTTTAGGTATCCAATTCGTTTTTTATGTAATTACTTAAATATTTGAATAATTTATAACATTGTTTAATTTTTTGTTTTCCACTCTCATTTCTCCCCCCTTTGAAACTATATTGATAGCTTGAATTTTTCTATGGTGTTTCAGGGAAAAAGAAATCACTGTTGAAAAGAGCCACAGGTAGTGATGATTCACCAATTATATTGGATGAAAAATCCAACTTGAATGATTTTGAAGATTCTAAGGGTAAGCTTGAATATATTTTTTAAGGTGTAATTATGGAATTTGTATAAGTTGATCATTTGCTTTGTTTTAAAACTATTGTAATGACATACTTTTTATATTTATGTAGTAACATATTTTTTTGCATCTCTATTACTAAAAAATTTATCAAAAATACAAGCATTATGAAATTACAATTTAAAAAATTATTTCTGAATCAAACTAAAAAAACTAAACAAATTAAAAAAAGATGCAAATGTATTTAGAGAGGGCTAATGCTGCTATTATTAAAAAGCAGATGAACTTAACCAAATTAGTACAAACATGTTAATATAAGTAAAAAGAATTAAAAAAGAGGAAAAGAAATGACGAATCTATTAGTAAAAAGATGTGTATGCGAGTTCATGTATTCTACTGATCAGACTGTTTAACTTATAGCTGATGCAAATGTACTGTGGAGGGTAATACTATGCATGCTGGGAAACTTTTTTTTTTTTAATTTAACTGAAATAAAATTTAGCAAAATATTGTCATTTTCCCATTCTAACTTGGGACATATTATAGTACATTTTTACACAATTTTAGTTAAAACAATTTTTGCCCAGTTTCTACTAGTATATATCATCATGGTAATAAAATTCAAATAATTTTCCTTGTTTCATGAACTATTCAAATGTGATACATTTCTGCCTAAACATGTATTTCTGTATCTTCTTAACTTCTTTTAAGATTCCTAAGGTTGATATTTTTTATGTGATTATTTTGAAATATTTTTAATATCTTAAGCTCTTTTCTATATAAAATAATCTATTTTTCAATTAATCATTCTAATTTTCTTTTTGGTGTTTATGCTTGGTACTATTTATTATTTTGTGAAGTTTAAGTACTTTTTTTTTTTGTCCCAAGTATTATTCATGTCAGAATATTTAATCATATGATTTTATTCTATTTGTTGAAAGTTAAAGGAAGATTCTTTTCATTAACTGCACAATTTATTTAGGGATTAAGAAAAAGGGGGAATAAAAAATGGAAGTTACAGTACCTTAAAAGACAATTTGCAATTAGAAGATAGATTATTCAACCCCATTAGAAAAAGTAATTCACATAAATAGAAAATAGTCACATAGAAAGTAACTCACCAAGGTAGTACTCATCATAATTCGATGTTTAAAAATGTCTTCCTGGGGCAGTCATAAAAATCAAAACTATGCACAAGAAGTTTTAAAGAAACTAAAAATAATTGATATCCCTATTGTACCTGCTAGCTATCAAAAATAGCGAGTTACATAATGAAAGTCTATTTGTTCAGAGATGTGATTCTCATTTTTCTAGAGATTAAACCTATCTGAATGAAACCCATTAGACATTTTTGATTTTAAAAATGCTGTGTTAAGCAACATTAATTGATCACTCAGTTAATAAATATTTTTCTTCATTTTTATAGTTTTACATTCGAAATATTTTTCTTATTCCTTCATATTAGAATGAAAATCATAAGTAAATATGTTGTTTGATATACATTCTTTTGCTATTTTTTATGTAAATTTATAATCTCTTCAATATAGTCTCTATAATATTTCTGAGATTGCCTGATAAAAGCTAAACAAATAATTTTATTAGACCTCTTTTAAAGCCAGTTTTATATCATATGGAAAATATTGGTTTGGAAAATTCCAATTGAATTGTTGCATCAAAAGAACTCTAAACGTGCAGAATCTGTAGAAAAAATCACCAAATTATTTTATTAATAAATAATTTGCTTCAATTTTTTAAAATATTTGCAAAATAACTACACAATCTACAAATGTAATTGTCTTCAATCTCTTCATGATGCTTTATTCAATACATGAATCTCTCAAAAATAGATATGGATAATGATATTCATTTACTTAATTATTTGACCAGTTTGCAATACTAGAATAAAAGTAAAGTCTTGATAGTGCTCTGTAAAGGGATTTAAATTTGCCTACAGGAGACAGATATCCAATTGTAAAAAAGGGGAGGAGACATATTTTAAATTGAAAGCAGATTGATAGAACTTGGTCGCCTTGTTCTCTTAATTTTAAAAAATATGTATGTTGTAGCTTTACTATTACAATGTTTTTTTTATCATTTTATTCCAACTTCTTTAAGCATAATCATTACGGACAGTGATAATCAAAATTTGTTATTGTATTAATTTTCAGTGACACACTAGTTTCTTCATATTTTATTTACTAATTTATCCATCAATTTTGACCTTCCTTTTTATTAGCCACAATTCTTTTGTAACCTTGATGTATGTGCTTCCTTTTCTGTCCTTTGTAATAGGAATTTTCAAAAAAGGACTCATTTCTTTCCATCTCTCTAACATTGATGCGAGTTTCTATTATTATAATACTAGTTACTATTATCTTATTCCATCTAAAAATTGTTTCTTATGTTCAGACGTCATCAAATAATATAAAACTGTTTTGTGGTTTGTGTTTGGATCTTTTAGTAATAAATGCTTAAAAGCTAACTTTTTCTCCTTTTCATAAGATTTCATTAATTTGTTATCCTTAGAAAGAAAAAGAGTGTGTGTCATTTTTTTTATCAAAATTTTCTATTCAAAATAGTGAAACAAAGGTCTAATCAAACCACAACCTAGAAATTTTTTCCTCTTTTGAGTTTTTAAAATTTAGATTTCAAAATTGCTTATAATAGATGCTGTAGATAAAAAATTTTAATATTTAATATTAATAATATTTTATTCAATTTACATTTTCTTAAATTCTAATCATCTTTCAATTGTATGTAATTGGATCATTGCTGAAGTTTAGTTTCTTTCTTTCTAAGAAAGACAAAAGTTGTTTTGGAGAACTATGTTTATTAGGATATCTGTGAAAAAAGAGAAAACAAAATTATTTCAATAAAGATGTAAAAATATATATTACCATTACATATCAATAAATTTGCCTTCGTATACTGATTGAAATTGTAATTTTGATTTATGCCATATGTGGTAATAATTTCTTTATTTTCTCAGCTCTGAATAGCAAAATTCATTTGAATTTTTGAAGTATTTAGTGTTTTTATTATCTGTCTTTATTACTTTATGCAAAATAGTAGTACAATCATATTTGATTTTTAAAAAAGTGTCATTCATTTAGATTTATGGCTTTGTGAATGCATTTAGCCATTATCTGGAGATTCGAGTCATTAAATTATAATAAAGACAATTTATTGTCCTTCTAATCTTCTCTCAACAAAAAAGATTGTAAAGCATTAAAGTAGGAAAAAACCTTGATACCTAATGGGGAAAAGCCAAGAGAGGAAGCAAGACAGAATGGAAATGTAACTGATGAATGATTATCAAAAGAATGCTAGGCATACCTTTATTCCCCATAAACTAATAACTAACTGGATATAAAGATGATGAAATTTAATTTCCTTGTTCTTAGAATAGTGTATTAATCCGTCTTTCTAAAATTGTGTAAAGTATAATAGTCTCGAATAAAATATGCTCTGTGGCTTTGCTTTTAAAAAGTGCATCACTTGCATGTCATGGTTAAAACTGGACTATTTAATCAAACAATGGTTCAGGCTCAAGAGGAAAATATGATTGCAGCCATATTGAAATTCTAATGTGAAGAAATGGAAGATGGAATTTTAGTGGTATAGTCAATGTAATTAAACCAAGAAAATGTGGGAAAAAATGATATGTTGCTTACAAAAGAGGATTGGAGGTGAGAGCTCTTTTTGTTATTGTAAATGCTTTTCCCACTGAAATGAAAGTACTTTTATTATTGTATTAGAAATGTACACAGCAGTGCTGTTTTTTTATTTATAAACATATCAGTGCTAAATTTGTCCCAGTATCTAGTGCATGAATCTTAGAGAAATATTAGTGAAGAAGTTTTTGCATCAGTTAAAAAAATCATTTTAAGATGGTAATATATTATATTATTCTGTTCTCTAGTTGGAAAGGTATTGTAAAATCTAAGAAAAACACACTTTGAATAAATTGTAATTAGGTAAAAAAATTGTTACACTTTGATTCAAATTACATTTTATATAACATACCTAACAATTGCTGTTAAACAACATTCCTAGAAAAAGTTAAAGAAAGTTTTGTTCATTGTAATGATTAAACAATCTTTAAGTAATTCATAAGAATTATTCTAATGAATAACGAACACATCAAGTATATTTTAAATGCATTCTAAAATTACTTTATTTAAACATACTTAATACTTTCTCTCATAATTATTACCAAGTAAAAAAAAAATTAAAGCAGTAAGTTTTGTTTTTTATTTTAACTTTTACTTGAATGCTGAATATTATATGTGGGTTATATTCATATAACTGATGTTAATGTGTTTTATTTAATAAACTGAGACATATTATTAATTACTTACTCTCCATACAATTATAAGTTTTAATTGATGAATTGTATATATTTTATAAATATGTACCATAATTAATCTGCTGAGATATAAATAGTTCGATAAGTTATTAAAGTTGAATTAATGTTTTGATAAGTATTTCAATACTTCATCATTGTTATTTTAATCTAGGATTTTATTTTTAATCTGATAATAAATCATATAGTTTTTAAGTTAACCTTATCTTAGTTAAGTCATAAAAATATAAGTATGGTCATTTAGCTTTTAAATTCTAATCTGTTCAAATAGTAGATGAAGGCACAACCAACTTTTCGGTTCATTTTAGATCCACTAGTATAGAAACAATTATTTCTTCTGAAATGTAACATTATTTTATAGAAATTACATTCCAACAGGATTATTGTTTCATATCCAAATTTATCATATCGTTTATATTTTCTTTATCTTTGAACATTTCAATTTCCTTATATACATTTTTTTATTTGTCTCTTAGAGGGGAAACTAC
Source organism: Argiope aurantia (assembly GCA_026543865.1). Lineage (NCBI taxonomy): Eukaryota > Metazoa > Arthropoda > Arachnida > Araneae > Araneidae > Argiope > Argiope aurantia. The sequence continues at coordinate 9,675 of JAPMOR010101682.1, forward strand.
TAAGAATTTGAAAGGCCTCTGTTCAGACCATTTTATAAGCCTTAATATTATTGATTATTTTTGACAATTACTGTGTTTTGTTAACCAAATTTTAGTCGTATAAATAATCTTTATTTATAATAAAGGTGTGTGTGTGTTACTGCTCCACAACCCAAACCATTTGACCTGTGATTCTGTAAGAGTTCTGATCTCTTTCTTTAAAATACTTTATTCATAGAACTCTAAACTTTACTACAAATTGTTGCAAAATTTGGATTCTATCTTAGTGTACTTTCTTTTATTCCATTATTCCTATATTTTATATTAGGGATACATATGTACCTTAGTGTATCTTCTATATTATTTTCCTTTATGTCCAGATTTTTGAGACCAACTAAAATGCTTAAATCCTTTTGAACTCAAATACCTCATAATATTTTTTTATTTTTTCTTTTAGCAAGAAATATGTTAAAGATTTATGGTCACTTTCAGTTTTTTCATTATTGGCTATGTAATTTACAATATTATATCAGTATTCTTCAATAGGGTGAGGTCAATCAAGTTGATGTCATTTGCACTCTCATACTTCATTGGGGAGTGAAGTTCATTAAAAACGTCTATCTTTAATTTTTATATAAATTTCATTAATTCTTTTCCTTTCGTATTGGCTGAATGGGGACCACATGTTGCATTTCTTTGCATTAAAAACCCAAATTTGTTGAAATATTGTTTCTTATAATATAGAATAAGATTTTCTAATCTGTTCGGTATTGATTCTAATTATTATTTGAGAGACAATAATATCACAGCCAACTACTTCAAGACAAGCTGGAAGCTTTATATCCTTGCTCAAGATGATTGCTAGACCTTTTCAGTTGATAATTTGTCAACCTTTTCTAATGAACTCCCATTTAAGCATTTGATAAAATACTTGGACAGATTAATAATTGATCCTCAAGACTTATTATTGGCAAAATATTAAATGACTATACACATTTTATAATTAATGAATCTTTCCTATAAATTTTAGAAATTTTTCTGATTGTTAAGAAAAAAAAAATTAGTAGTAGTTTTAATAATGACCAAAAATATTGTTTGTATTTGTTACTTTAAAGGACTATTCATTAAACTTTGCTGATAAAAAGCTTGGAAAGTTGTCGCATGCCAGATGGTTCGTTAAAGCCATTTGATTGCTTCAACTTAATATGAGTCCAAGGGAGCCATTTTAAGATAGTGCTGGAATTAATTATTATAAAATTTTATTATCCATCTGATTTTATATCAAATATAATCCAACCATCATTGATGCTTCAGTTCACCAACCTGTTAATTTGTTATGGTGCCTAGGCAATGAACTTTCACAAATTATGGATACAACTATTCAATGAAATGATTTCTTCGGACAACCAGAAAATATACTTATTGCCATACTTACTGACATATTAAAAAACTATGAATATATAAAATTCTTTCTGCTAGGACAAGAAAATTGCAACAGCCATCATTGTCTGTAAGTTTGAAGTGTGAAGAATCAATTACAATGCTCAAGATTATATTGATGTCAAAAGTGTAAAATAGAAAAATCATCTTTGAACTGATAATCTACCCAAAGAAAATATGCTTGCTAATCGAAAGAAAGGTTCATCTCTTCTCTTATTTTTTTGCAGTTTTCCTTATCTCATTCAGGCAGCAGAAAATTGATGGTGAAAGCAATTATTGCTGCCACATCAGTATTATTAATATGCGAAAGATCTTCACAAGTTGGCTGTATCAAATCTAGAATTGTCAATAAGACACTCTTTGTGACTAATGCAGATTGTAAATCTAATAGAATTAATAAATCGATGCAATTAGCATCCCAAAATTACGTGGTTAGGATGGGCATAAGTGAATCTGGGTATGTATCTTATCTCCATGCATTGAGTTCTGTGTAGTTTCTAGAAAGCAGCAAAGAGTAGCATATAGTTATTGATAATTATAAGAAAATTTGCTGTTTTATGGTGCAATTAGTTTATAATAAATGTACTAATTGATGCATTGATCAATGAAACACCCACATCACTTGAAATAATTACCTCTAAACTATTATGATAAAATGTTTGTAATTTCTTCTAAAAAGTTCAATTTAAAGCAATTACAAAGTGTGGAGGAAAAGGATAAAAATTCTGAAAATATTAACTATAATATGTACTGCTAAGCATAGATGCTGTTGCCATTTTTTCCGAGAATTGAGAAGTGCATAAGATGCACAATAGTAAAGTGTTTTCACTTCTGAAGTCTAAACTTTAAAAAGTGTGAATTTGGTAGAAAGAAGTAAAATTTTGTGGCCTCATTGTTGAGTCTGGAAGGTACTTTCCAAATCCCCTGAAAATCGAAACTATAAAGAAATTACTGTAGTCTATTAGTAAGAAGACAATTTATAGCTTGTTAGAACTTGCAAATTGTTGTAGGCTTTGTTTCAAATTTCTCTTTACTAGTGTTACCATTTACAAAATTTCATGAATGACTTTGTATCTTCCACAACTTGATAAATCATTTCAATTATATACAGATACCTCAGCAACAACTTGGTGCATGCCTCCCTCAGATGAATGAGGAGGAGAAGGAGAAACGAATTGCCTTTTTCTGCACGAAATTGACTGCCACCCAAACATGGTATTTAGATATTCAATGCATACATTCAAGTTATCTCTAAGTTCAACACTCCAATATATCTCACCCAGCAGATGTATCAGAGTGCAAAGGTTCTTTCACAATGGTCCTTAGCCTTGCAAAGATTCAAAGTGACTATATCATATCAGCCTCCTTATCTAGATTGCCGTTGCAGTAGTGAAAAACTTTTCTGTAAATGTAAACGAAATCATCTGTCCATCTGTTTTATTATTATTATCATTGTTTTATGTATATGATCTATTTTTTTAAACATATTTGTTTTGTATTTCTATTTTGAATGTCTATGCATGTTATTATTATTTTTTTTCTGTGGGAATTGCATATAATTTGCTCTCTTATCTCCTATTCCTCCCAATTGTTAGTGACCAAATACTGCTTGGAACTTTTTCTTTGTTTTAGGACAGTCTTTTACCTTACAAGATGATTGCCTGATTAAAGTAACTAATTCCAGTTTCCAAGTAGCAGCAGAAAGGTTTTGTTTCTAAGGTGACAATGTACTTCTCCAAAGTGGCAATGATTAAGATCCTACTCATTTGTTCTCGACAATGATGGTTGTAAAATCATCAAGTGATAAATCATGATATCTGAGAAGCAGAAAAGAAGAGAATGATTAAGGTGGAATCAAAATGTAGTAGAATGACTGATTATCAGAAGAGGGTTTAGGATGGCTTTATTTGAAAGGGCCTCATGAAATTTTTTTCTTTTTTTTTTTTCAGGCTATTGTATTTATTCATAGATGTAATTATGTCAAATATAATAGTTGTAGAATAAAATCTGTTTTTTTTTTTTGTTTTTTTTTGACTTTGCTTTTAAAAAGTGATCATTCACAGGTCATGATTAAGTAGGTAAATTTAATCAAAATAATGGATCAGACTTGAGAGTGTAACAATAGGCAAATTGAAATTATAGCTAGAAAAGGTTAAAGAAGCAACTTTAATATGGCTTTTTGAGTTATAATGAATTTGGAATTTCTTCAAAGCTAATTATGATAACTTTTATATATAAAATGGTCAGTTGAATCTGCTGATCTTTGACATTAATCATATCTGGATTGTTTATCCTGATTGCTGCGAAGAAATTTGTTTCTTTATTTGTATTTGTAGCATGTGAAAAATAGTTTATTAAATAAATAGTACTATGTGTCAGTTGCTCCATATTGTAACCCATTAAGGAATATGTTCTGCAATTTTTTTTTAAGGCTCGAAATATGATTTTAAGAATTTATTGTAAAAAAATGTGATTTTTATTTTCTTCATAAACTCCTCTCCCCATTACTTTATTCATGGGGTATCCAAGGAATTGAAATTTAGCTTAGAAGGAAATTAAAATGAAGTTTGGAGTTTTAGCAAAAATAATTTCTTTGCGTACAGATTCTGTAGAATAAAAGTAGCTTTTAAATTTTAAGTGTGTTAAACTTTTTGCTATGAGTTAAGATATATATTAAAATTAAGTACCATATTACGAAAATTTTCATTTATTTTCATAGAAGTGATTTAAAAAACTTGCATTTCAATTCTAAGCTTTCTCTTTTTATAAATGAATAGTATTCACTCTAATTTTAGGTATGTATATTATTTCCTGCCTTTTTTTTAACTATTAATTTATTTATTATGTTTTAGATTCTTTTCAAGACAACAGTGTAGTTCCTGATGATTCTAGTTCATGCTCATATCAAGGTAAGTAAGGCTTGTTATAAATGCATCAAAGTAAATTTCTTTCTTTAATAAAAGGGAAGGGAGTAAGGAATAGGTCTAGGAAATGACTGAACTTCAATATTGCGATATGTTTTCCAACATATATCAATATTTCTTAATATATTGTGATTACGTTATTAATTTATTGCTATTATAAACAATAAATAACATTTCTTAACATACTGATTAATCAGAATGACACCAGATAATTTAAATTTTTGTTTTATATTTAAAAAAAAGTTGTTTTTTTTTTAATTGAAAATAGAGTCAAATCTCTTTCAATAAATGTTTCAGTGTCAAAAAAATTTGTATTTTACAATTTATCATATTCTGTTTATTGAGTAATATTGTGATTTCTAAAATTTTACCTCCTTTACCACCGATTTAGAAAACATCAATTATTTAAAAAAACTAATATTTTAACAAATAAAATTAAGTATTTTTAATAAAACAAATTTTAAATCTAATATCTTGAAAAATTAATTCTGTATATTAATAACATAAACTTTTATTCTTATTTTAAAATGTTTAATGCCAACTTTAATTTAAATATGCATTAGAATTTATCAATAGCTAGGTTAGAGTTGAGTTAGAGTTTGTTTGTATTTTATGGCAGAAGCCGTCTTTGACTAAGCTGTGCCACACTTATGGTATTGCAATATTTGTATCAGTTTAAAAGAAAATGAAAATATGGAATGTCTACAAAATCCAATTGTCTAAAAGTATAAAGATGTGAGTCATAAAAAAGGGCAACAAATGATGTAAGGTATGGAACAATACTAAAAAGCATGGCTAAAGCACTAGAAACCAATACTTAAAAAAAAAACTAAAAAGGTTAACATGAGAAGTTTTGGAAACCAACTCACCCAAAACAAAGTAAGATCTCTTAAAAAAAAAAAAAAGGGGGGGGGGGCATGTTGTGAAAAAAATTGTGGACATTCCACAAGAATGTGTAAAACAGGCATGAGACTGTTACAAATTGAGCAAAATGGTGTTGGGTCCTTTATTAACAAATGTCGATGAGCGAATTGAGTGTGACCAGTCCTCAACCTTAGGTAGATTTGACAATTAAAATTAAAGAGGATTTCATATAATTTATTATTTCAAGAATCAAAAGAAGATTTTTTAAAAATAATAATTTTAAAATGAATAACATGATAACAAATATTATGGAGTATGTTTTTATGCCGAAGAATGATGCTATACATTGAAAATTTTAGAAAATTCTTCCAATCTTCGCACAATTACAAAACAACATGGTCAAATAAAAGAAAAATACGGCATTATATATTATCACGAATGTAAATTCATTGAAAAAATGGCAAACACTCAAATAAAATGCTATGTTTTGGAATATTAAAATTCTATCTAATTATGTATCTATTATTCTATCAATATTTTGCATATTATAAAATCCGAAATGAAATGAAAAAAAACTGAAAATTAAAATATGGAAAATTAAAAAAAGACATGAAATAAAGAGTTTTATAAAATGCAGTTAAGGATTGAAAATTATCCATTCAGTACAAGATTTTTAAATCAACTCAGAATCCTGTATATTTGAAAACTAAAAAAGGTCATGAATAAAGAAGGGAACAATTTTTATATTATGCAAAAATTTGAAAAAAATTCCAAAAATAAATAAATTTGGAGTAATAAACATTTGTTCATTAAAAATGATCTTATATCTTCAATGCAAAATAAAACAACTGAATAAAAAATTACATTATGAAATTAGAAAGTATTTTTTAAAGATATAAAAATGAAAAATTCTGCATTTTTGGAAATACAAAATCATATACTACAAAAAAAGTATGTGGATTACAAAGTTTAAAAAAATACCAACATATTTTCTACTAATACACAAAACAATGTCTTTGAAATCCAATCATAAAATATTGTGATGATTGATTGTTTTTAATCATAAAATTCGATCATTATCGGAAGTTTGATAAGTATTGTTGATTTGATTAAGACCGTTTGAACATTCATACTAAGTTTGAAAGGCATTGGAATTTCTAAGAGCCATTAATGGTCAACACTTTAGGAAGAGTTGATTTCTTTTCTGTTATCCATTCCTGTGCCCTTTAAAACAGAAGGGAATTGATTTCCATTCACTAAAAGGGCATTTGTATAAAGTTTCAGTTCACATGTGTTGTTGCCATTTATGCATAGCATATGTTATTTCTAGAAAGGATTGTATGGTTGATGTTTAAACTCTCTCGTTATTATTCTGTCTTGTGTTTAAAATGCTGATGCTAATCTCTCATAAGTGTATTATTGTAGGTAGTATAACAGTCTTCTAATAGCAACAGCATCTGAAATCTTTCAGAGAGTTGCATTTTTTACTCATAATAGTATGAGATCACATATAGCTTGATACATATACTAAATTTTTAACACCAATTCACTACTGATAATTTCAATTTTGCATTGCTATCTTTAATATTTGTTCATATTTTGAGCACAGAATTTGAAAATTATTAATAAGTATTAATATTCCCTCTGTGGAGCACTTTCTCTTCAAATTTCAGCCATAATAAATTATTAGTAGTATCTTACAGTAAGACGTAGTCCCTACTAAAAGAAGTTGCATCTAAATTTGAAATTTATTTAATAAGAATATTTAGATAATGGATTGTGGACTCTGTCCTTTTGGCTGCCTAGAGCAACAATGCAAAGATTAAATATATCAGTTTTGGCACTAAAAAATGTTTAATAAATGTTTTACAGTAAATTAAAACTTTTCCGAGTTTTGAAAAATTATTGGAAAAAAAATTTCAAAAAATAAGACTTTTATTGAAATTGAATTTATAACAAATTTAGTTTTGTGCTTGACAATGTATAAACATAAGTAAAATTTGAAATGCCTTACAAAATTTAAACGTATAAAAACTTATATAGAAAGAATTAAATAAAAAAAGCTTGGAAAATTATGGCAACATTTGAATACTTTATTAAGCATATTAGCTTTGAATTTCAACTTTAAAAAAGTATATTTTAAAGACAATAATAATTAATATTTTAATTGGATATATGCTATAAAATATATTTAAAATTAAATGATATTTAACGACTCTTGCCAATTAGTTGTATTTGGGGTTCGGTTATTTCCAGGATTTTTAAACTTAATTTATATAAGTATTAAAAATTATTACAGAACTACTTTATCATTATTTCTGGAAGAAATCTGGGATGTTAAAATTAAATGAAGCATAAAAAATTGTTTGTAAATGAAAGATACATTGTATTTAAATAGAAATTTGTTTTTGCATCTTAAAGTTTGTGGAATATAAAACAATTTGTTTCAAAATACCATGCTTAAAGCAAGTATTTTTATATATTAAAATAAAGCAGTACTTATAGAAATATTAAAGAAATGAATAATAGGTGAAAAACAATGAAAAGCAACAAAAATAAACAATAACCGAAATTAATTTTGAGTATTGATATTGAATGCTTCACAGTTCATCGTGCACCATGCTTTATGGTCAGATAATGATAAAATAATTTTTTTAGATAAATCAGAAATCAGCATACTCCTAGTAATGAATAGGTGGATTAATACACAAAATTTAAATTATAGCTAAAATTCTTTTACTCGTATTATATTCATACACCCTTTTTTTAAAAATTAATATGCACTATTTCTTTTTTATATTCAGATTAAT
>JAPMOR010101684.1:0-11100 GCA_026543865.1 Argiope aurantia
ATTTGTTTTTAAAAAAATCAGCAACTCCAATTCCTTAAGAGTGACATTACTCATGAACTCCGCTTTGTAAGTTCATTGAAAAAACAATTCTTTTTTCCATGTCTAAACTGAAATTAGAAATTTGAATAGTACTGCAAAATCAAAGAGCCCTGTTTGATCAGAAGAATTTAAGGTGTAGCTACTTTTCGTGAGAAGAAATATAAGCATTTTTATAGAATTTATTCAAACGAAAATAGATTAAGAAAACAGAAAAACTCTAAGTGTTGGTTTATTTTAAATTCCGTTTCTTTTAGGTAAACATTTGAAGTAGCCGATTTGGGTGGATGCTTGACGGGTTAATGATGAATAACTATTATCTTCATCTGGCTGTGTTTTTTTAAGGTGAGATTTCCTTACTTGTGTTGTGGCTGGCAAAACCCATGTTTGTTGCATTCACCGAACTTTCAAAAGAGGCTTTTCATTGAAATTGTGAGACAATTTTATTGTTGAAAAGTGTACTGCCGAAAATCAGTTGTTTCATCTTTTTCACTATTGTTGCGTATGTAATAGACATCCCTCTATTGTTTTAGTCTTTCTTAAGAGTTCGACTTAGACAATTCTGAATATTACCTAAAGTGTATCATCCTATTTATTCGTAATACACCTTAATCAGGCCTAGAAAGTTTCAACATAAAAGATTTCATAGATGTGTTTGAAGACACTCGACAGAAATTTGCAAATCATTACATTGTTACCACTGTGACATACTGAAAATTCTGAAAAAGCTTTTTGTAACATTGAGAAACTATAGAATTGAGGTAATTTTGTAATTTAAATCCTGATAAGAGAAGTGATGCCTAATAGTTCGAATTTGTATTTTTAGAGAGATATGCGCATCATTGATAGTAGCATAATATTCCATTTGAAAAGATAAATATATTTTTATATATTTTTTCCATTCTATTTTGACTAAGTTTGTGCCAGTAGAAAGTACAACAAAAAATGAGGGCTGATTCTAAAGTTAAAAGAAAATTTAAATAGAAGTTAATATACATTCCACAGAATATTAACCAGATTTACCCTCATATCCGCTATAAATTGGTAGGATTTTGTTTTACCCAGGGCATTAAGGTCATAGATTATTTTATATCTATTTCACTTTACTGAAAGAAAGGTATATTTTTATATAAAATAGTATCTTAATATTTTCAAAATTATTTTTGGCGTTCTTCTGTCATTTAAAAATTTCTTTTCCCTTAAAATTAACGAATTCGTAAGGTTTTTAAACGTTGAACTTGAACTATACATAAAACTTTTACTATACATACAAAAAATGGTGACTGATTTTAAAGTTAAAAGAAAATTTAAATAGAAGTTAATATACATTCCACAGAATATTAACCAGATTTACCCTCATATCCGCTATAAATTGGTAAGATTTTTTTTACCTAGGGCATTAAGGTCATAGATTATTTTATATCTATTTCACTTTACTGAAAGAAATGTATATTTTTATATAAAATAGTATCTTAATATTTTCAAAATTATTTTTGGCGTTCTTCTGTCATTTAAAAATTTCTTTTCCCTTTAACAATTCTTAAGTTTTTTAAACGTTAAACTTGAACTATACATAAAACTTTTACTATACATACTTTCCAAAATAATACAATCGGTTCATGATTACGCAATGCATATCATATGAAGTGCACAAGTTCAATCTTTATATTCATCACGTTTCTTTCAGCAGGAAAAAAAAAGATATGTCATAGTGCAACAAAACATAACATTAATTAGCCTAAGATGGCATTTATAAACACGTCTGTCATGTGATTCTGCAAACATGATTTCAAGTGCATTGATTTCATTGCAATAGAGGAGCATTCTTCTAGATTCAAGAGTAGCTTTTTTTACTCAATTTTATCATCAACTGTTACTGACGTAAAAAAATGAAAAATTTTATTAAATGGGATAATAATAATAATAGGCTTATCATGACAAAACATTGTCTTCTGCGAAATAATTTGAAAACCCTCTCGAAAGTAAATCATCTAAATTTATTGCCTTTTTTTTCCATGGTTCGTTTTTCGATGATTTCTTCACAAAAATAACATGGCCGCGGGGGCCTGGTGATAACGTCTTGGCTTCGGAACCGGAAAGTTTCAGGTTAATGGCCCGATTCCACCCAAGAACCACCGTGTAATCAGGTCAGGTACATGTTAAATAAGTCGAAGCTAAGCCTCCTCCCACTGGTATAATATGGAAGTTTGGAGAGCAGGGTGCCAGCTCAGGTGACGTCCTCGTCATCTGACCGCGGTTCAAAATTACGAGTTCCGTCCCAAAATAGCTCTAGTGTTGCTTTAAAACAGGACGTTAATATAACTAAACTAAACTCAGGAAAGTAACAGCAGGAGTTGAATGCTGCTGTTACTGTTCAACACAGCCAGCTGCAAAATTCATATAAATTGGGCCGCCTTGGATTTTTTTTTTCTTCTCGGGACCTCATTATTTCAGAAGAGAAAATGGTTCGTGATCTTATCACTGAACAAAATATTTCTTTGGGGGAGGGGGCATCAGGTTTACGTAAGAAAATACGAAAATACAAAATGAAACCTGGATTAATAACTAATATAGAGAATCTAGTTTGATGGCATTTATGCATAATGAAAAGGGATTCCGTATTCATGATACAATTTTCAAGAGTTGGTTCAGGACACTGTACCAATCACTTATTGTGCATGAATGTATGGCTCCAAACGACAAAAGAGGCGAGGATATAAGAAATATTAAGATGAAAAGAAAGATTAAGTGTATTGAGATTACTCTGTTGGCAAGAGCAATGTTTACAATAACCACTCAAAGTTGCTTCCATCAATAATAATAATAACTTGATAGCGTTGACGACGTGATTTACGTATGTGTTCAAAGACGCCATGTATTTCAGGCACACGCGCAGAAGCAGCGATTATTCGAGCAACTAGAATATCATCTGAATTAGATGGATTCGCATAAATAAAACTCTTCGGATATGCCCCTAAAAACTGTATAAATCGGGAGATCAGGTTGGCTAATGGACTCGTACACCATGTTCAATGCATCGCACCCCAAAACTTTCTATCTTCCTATTAATTCCATTTTTTTTTTGTTTCATCTCTTATTTCCTGAGTTTGACCCTCACCACATCGTTTACGCCCATATATTCAAATGCAGTAAATTATTGTTAGTGTCCTGCACCAGCACGTAAAGTTTGTATCATGAATTCGAGATCACCCTGTGCATAACAAATCGTGTGCTATAAGCTTGTAAAACAAAGCTGCGTATATCATAAAAACGTTTATCTATTTGTGTATTCTCTGCACTTTATAAAATGCTGCATTTTGTTTACATTTTAAATTTCTTAAATCTAAAAATTTTAAAAAATGTGGTATTCTCATTTTTGTGCTCTTTTAATGTGAAAGAGAAATGATGGTCGAATTGAAAAGTTTTTCAAATTTCTAGAAATAAATCCAAATCATTTGTAATCCAGAGCTGTGAAAAGCTTTTTGTGAAATTAAAAGCGAAGTTTTCAAGCCCGTACTATGTTGTTTAATTTTGTACATAAAAGTATTTCTGATTTAATGATCGATTCTAGAAAACAAATAGATATTAAAACAATGTTAAATAAAATCAATCAAATATATCATAAACTAAAAAAACTAATATAATTTAAATTAGATTTCCCTTAAAAAGGCTATAAAAACTAAGAATTCTAACACATTTTAGAAATTATATGAAATAAATTGCACAGTTTTTAGAAATTAATAATAAATTAAAGTTTGGTTAAAATGCGCAAGTTAAAAATAGAAATAATTGATTATATTAATTGCTATATAATATATTCAACTGATCTTGTTATATTGATAGATCAATAAATAAACAAAAAAGGGTGTATCAATATAAATAGCAATAAATAAACTTGTTATATTGATTATATCAAACTGATATATTGAATTGAGAAATTTTATGCGCGTTCAGATTTAACAGAAAAATTTTGATTACATGGGGGTTGAAGTCGAATGAAAATCATCCATGTTTGCGAAAAAAATTAGAAATATTGTTAAAATTAAGTATAAATAACTATTTAATTAGTGCATCTGGTTCATCTACTTAATTTCCATGCTGCTTATATGTAATGCACTGATTAACTTGTTCTTAATTCAATTATAATAAAACATTTATTTAAAAAAAATTCTGCTTTTAATATTAAAGTGTATTGTTTTTAAACTTAAAAAGATAATAATTCTTAAAAGAAATAGATAATTGGTACAGATAATTATTCTTAAAACAATTAATTCAATATTTAATACAAATTATATAATCATGTATTATATTCAAAACACAATTTTTTTAATTATAACAAATTCTAAAAATGCTTTTCTCGTCACTTTCTTACATTCTGAAGAAAAATTATTTTATTACAAGCGTATTGCAAAAAATTTATAAGATTGTAGTTTCTCCCTAATTAGTTTAGTTTCTCATATTTTTATATGACAGCCCTTCAACAGAATTGTTTATCTATATTAAATGTTCCACAGCTTTCTTATCAGTTAATCTAGAAATCATTTCCCGGTTTATATTTCCTTCGAATGTTCGACAAACGTTTCCTGGAATGCACTGTTATGTACAGCGCGATTTGAATTAAATTGTTCCTGCTCAAATCACCTGATCAGATTTTTGTGATAATGCATTATAAAAATTGGATTTATTTCCTCCATGTTTATCTAAGACACATGCATGAAAATGAATCATACCTAATGCAATAAAATATTAAATTATTTAAAAGCGTGAATAAATAATTTAAAATTTTTCTTCAAGTTTTTAGAACATTAAAACATGAGTATATGAAAAGTTTTGCTCCTAATAAGAATTATTCTTTAAGAACAAAGTTAAGATCTTTCAGAGAAAATATTAATTAAAAAATGAGCTCTATTCTTTTTATTTACTTTACCTCTTTGAATTGTCCATACACAAACGAATGAAACACGAACATGAAAATTAAAAAAACAAACAAATGTTTTTCCTTCACTTACAAAAGGCTTTAAAAAGAGTTAAAACCGCACACAAAAAATATGTATGTAAAAAAAATAACAAAAGACTTTGTAAAATCACTGAAAATGTAAATATTTCGTATGAGCATCTAAAAATAATAAAGAAGGTGAAAATATTTTTTTATACAGTGCAATTTATTCCAGTTACTTGTTATAATTAAATAAAAGTATCTGTTTAAATATTGAATCTTATTTTACATAATTTTACCTAGCCTTCCTTCCGCACTGTTTTTGCTTAAAAAAATGTAATAACAAAATATTTGAATCGGAGAATATATTAAATATTTATGAAGATACATTATCAAAAAGCAGAAATCTCAACAATTTGATTGCTATGCCAACGGCTACGTCCTTCTCAAATCGTTTTAGAAGAAAAAACTTTATCCATAAAAGGAATTTTTTCCTTTCGCCATTTAAACTAGTAGGATTGGTCTCCCTAAAACCTTCTCGCATAATCTCTAAAAAAGATTTTATCACAGATAATGCATTGTATAGCATTGCCGTACAACAGTTACGAAATATTAACTTTTGGCGTACAATCAGTTACTTTACTGTGTCTATCCTGTGATCCATGGCGTTCTTTTGGCGATAAATCCTTGGCATGCTCTTAATAGTATCTGATAATTAAGTGAATTTGTGTTTTAGATTCCTTTTTCCCAACAAATTTGACAAAAACTACACTTGTAGCAACAAAATCACATACCAAATTTGACATGTTGAATGATCGCGTTTGCATATTTCTGAAATTACAGATCAAATAGATGGTCAATCCCTTGTTAGATTTAGCTATGTCTGTATTATAGATGTTAGTTCTGTGTACCGAAGTTTATCCATCTAGCTCTCTTCGTTTTGTAGTTACCGTGTTAGCTTATGTTGAAGCACCCTTACAGACAGACTTCCTCTGAACTGATTTGGCTCAAATTTTGATTGAAATTTGAGATAAAGAGAATGTACCAAATTTCATCCCTCTAGCTCAAATCGCTTTTGAGTTATTTTCGTCACAGAAAGATAGAGATCTCCAAATATGTATTTTTCGAACTCGGGGGAAATCTGAAACTCGGAGATACGTCAAAATCTGCGGATTAAATTTTTTTCTCTATATTTCGTATACGAGAAAGTAAAAAGCTTGGTGGATGCCATACTGCATCAATGACATGCAAATTATATAAAGGAGGAATGGTTTAACATCTATAATTTAGAAGTTATAATTCATATCATTGGATCAATTTCTAAGGCAACTCAGATTTTGCAGTCACAGATCTATTATAAAGAAGTGAAAAAATATTTAACGATATGTTACAATCAATGTTCCGAGAATTTTCTGAATGAATTCGATCCTTTTTTGTCGGGTTTTATGAAAGATCAAACAAAAATGTCTAACGAGAATATTGGAAAAAACATCTACAAATGATTGAGTATGGTATATTCTTTAAAATAAAAAAAAAATGCAAAAGAAACCCGCAGGAAATTTTTTTCAACGTAAATTTGTAAAATAACTTCGCACGTTTAATGCTTTAAAGTGAAGTATTTTTCAAGGAAATTTTGCTTTTAGAGAAAAAAAAAATTAATTAAATAATCGGACTTATGAAAGAGATATTGATCATTCTTTCTTAATAAAAGACGAATAAATAAATCAAATTTTAACTCCTAGTAAAGTGATGAATATTAGTCTTACCTCATTAAGAAATTGATTATGGATAATAAATCTTTGAAAACCTCCTACTGTCTTTAATATTTCTGAACAATAATTTTAGTTTAGTTAATAATTTATTCTTCCTTTTGTGAGTAATCGTTTTGGCTGCTGAGTTTGTTAAATTAGAACACCACAATTCTTCATAAACGAACAAAGGGTGAAATCGATAACTTTGAAGAATCGATAAAGCGGGGGGCATAAATTCATTTTTCATTTCTTTTGCACTAACGACATCCCGGCATATTATTATTTAGTAGTTAAGAAAGTTGGTTCATTTATTAATAGTTATTTATGAGAGGATAATGAAGCAATGTAACTTCCTATTAATAGCGCAATCAAGTTTCTACTTTCGGACTGCAGACAACTTTAGCAAATTTTACTCTCAAAATCTCAAAAATTTACATTATTAAATTTGCTTTAAAAGCTTAAAAAGATCTATTAATTTAATTTTGATCTGAGGCGCCAACCATTTTATTCATAGCAAGATTGAAAAAAAATACATGTATATTATATTAAGAATTTATTGAAAAATGAAATTTTATAATTAAATTCAAATAAATTATTTAAATATATATTTTTTTTTTACAAATTGAAGAATCTGTTTGATTGAAGAAAATAAAATTTTAGGATTTTCTTGAAATTATTGTTATTCAAAATACATATATCAGCATATTTTGAATATATCATAATAATCATTATTTCTTTGAACTTGTATTTTACTAGCATATACCGTAAGCAATGCTTCATGTCTATTCGATTGATACATATAATGTAATAAAAGGTAAGCAAATGTTAATGGGCTTTAAACAAAATACATGGTAAGTTTTAATTTCTCTTATATGTAATACAGAGAAAGTATAGTAATCGTAATATATATATATATATATATATATATATATATATATATATATATATTGTTACGAAATTTTCTTTACCGAGGTTCGTTTGGATAGTGGAAGTTATATGGTGTGGAGAACGCTCAATAATCAGACGGCAATGGAAAATAAAACAACGACGTTTATTTACACGAAGACACACAGGACAGCACAAAGCGACAACTATATACAGCACAGAAGACGATTATCTTCACCCGAGACGTGTAGCATACAACAGCACACACAGCAGCATACAACCAGAATCTACTGCAGACAGTAGCGCACAGCTCAGTTCAGCACGAGCTTGACTCCATCGCTGCTCACCGTCGTTTCCGCCTTCTCCGCTCCGTCTTCGGACTTCTCCGTCGTCCCTCCGACTACTGGCTTCGTCGTCCCGTCCTCGGACTTCACTCATAGTTGAGATAGGGATTACGGCTCATTGGGACCGCAGGCCCCACCATCCGTAAATCTAGTAGGTGTGAGCTTTAGGGTGATGGAATTGTTCTTGTTAATCACAGTGCATCATATATGGGTTATTTGTTTTGGAATAGTGTTTTCCTGAGTGTGAGAAAAAGGGAAAAGAAAAAAAAGGGGAGAAGTGTTATTTGTCTGCAATTTATATTGCAAGGGCACATCGGGGTCTACGTTTATTGGAGGGTTCGTTGATGTCATATGTTGGCAGATTGTTTAAGGTGGGGTTGTCAATATTAATAATATAACCATAAAAAATTTTAGCTTGTTTAAGGATGAATTGCTTGATTGGGGGGGATGTTTAGGGCTTTTAATATGTCCACATTTCTAATAAACCATCTTGCATTTGCGATCATTCGTAGAGTTTTGTTTTCTAGGGCAATTATTTTTTGTAGGTTTGTTTTAGCCGTTGCCGCCCAAATCGGACTTCACTCTCTGGCAGCCGCAGCCCCTTTTATAGGTCTCAGGAGGCGGGGCTAGAAGCCTCTCAACCAATCAGGAACGTTCGAGGCGTATCTCGGTTCCTACTGGACGGATCGGGAAAATTCTCGAAGTTTCGGGTATTATCTATTTTGGGGCCAAAGTCACCAAATTCGTCGCCAAGTCGCCAAATGGTCGCCAAGTTTGTCGCCAAGCTCCGGGACCCCCGACGCGCTAGTCCCATTCAGATGACTGTAAAACTTTCTTTCTATTGATGGAATAAACTATGCTGGGAAGCCGAATTGCAGGTTTCTAACAATATATATATATAATATATGAACTCAAGATTTTGGCGAATCTTTACGTTTTAGACGTCCCTGAGTTCGGAAACTCATTTTTAGAAAATGTCCGTCTGTCTGTGACATAGATAACTCCAAAACGCTTTGAACTAGACAGATGAAATTTGGTATATAGTCTTTACCCTAAATTTGCAGATTTCTATCAAATTTTCAGTAAAATATATTTAGTAGTCCATCTGCTCGAATATAAGTTAACACCATAAGCCAGATATATAAAATTTGGTACGCAGATTTAACATCTATAATGTAGATATCCGTCAAATTTCTATAGGGATTGACTTGAATATATCAAATTTGGTGTGAGATTTTGTGACTACAAGTGTAGTTTTGTGTCAAATTTTTATTTCAATCGGTTAAGAAAAACATGTCTAAAACACAAATACCACTTTTGGATACTATTGATACATGCCTGGGTTTAATTTTAAAATAACTAGCCAAGGGAAGAAGAATATGTTCAGTAAAAATGCTAAATTCACGCCAAAACTTATTATTTCGCCAATAATTGTGCGCCAATGCCACGTAGGGCATCGTCTGGTTTGACAAGTTAATTAGAAAATATGGAGAAAGTTTTGGGAAGATGATTCCAGCTGGTGATCATATGTCCTTCATTTTTGTTTTTTCCTCGCGCCTCTCATAAGCTTAAACATTTCTATAGGGATTGTACTTTTTTTCCTTCTACGGAAGGCAATCTTGATTCTATTTATCTTAATACATCTTTAATTATGGTGTTTCTAGATTTATTTTTTAAGGAATCGAATTTTAGATTCCTTTTCTTTTTAAAAAATAAATGAATCGCAAAGCTTGCTATGGATGCACGCACATTTATTCCTTTTTTTTTTAATGCAAACCATTTGCAGGTTCTGGCATATATCAGTGCTAACTCCAATTATGTCAGTCTTTTTTTCATTTTAAATTTGCTATTAATTGTTTTACTTCGTCAGCTTCTTTATAAAATGAGTTTACTGTAAACCGGTTTTGCATAGTTCAAACATCCAAATAACTTAACTGAATAGAGGAAACAAAATTAAAAAATTGTTTTTCTATATTTAAGTGAAAAGTTGTTTTACATTTTTATGCATAATATGTATATTTGCCTATATAATTGAATGGAAAAAATTAATTCTTGATTCTATTCAACTGCTTTTGTTTGAAGGTGCTGTAACCAAAGACAAATTTGTCATATTTTTATCTTCTTTTAACTGCCCGGTAAATATGCAATACATAAAAATACTTCAAAAACATCAAACTCTATTTGTCTCGAAACTTAATTTTATATTTTTAGAAACAAGATAATTTAAGTAAATATTTGTGTTAAAAAATTAAAAAAAAAAAAAAAAGGCATTGGCAAAGTTAATTTGGAAAAGGACAGCTTTGCCAACTGCGTTAAAATCAATTCAAAATTTTCCAAAAAAAAATTACGAAAAAGTTTTTTTAACGTTAGAAAACACTTTACAATAAAGAGTTGATACTAATGTATAAGGATATGCAAAAATATATGCATATGCTTTTTTAAATTAAAATCAAAGATTTATCTTTTCAGTTTTAAACAAAATGAAAATGAACTGAACCTTTTTTAGGAAATGAGTTAATGGTTTAACCCCTTGTGTTTAACTTTTGAAAAAGCGCTAAATAAAATGACTTCTTAAATATACAATTTATTTAAGATTATTTATAATTGATCAAGGATTTAAATAATTCTCAATTAGCGAACTAACTAATCTATTAACTGTTTAGTATTTATTTAGTGTTCATATTTTTTGAGAAAGAACTGTTTCAATGACCGTAACGTGCCATATTAAAATGCAACATTATATCCATATAAAAACATAATTTTACAAATGTGCAAAACTCGATGCGCAAATTTTTCAATAAAAAATGAGCATTGCTTATAGAAGAGAATTAAATAATTAATAAAATATTGTAAATATTGTGATTGTTTCAGAATTACAAAATAAATTTATCAGGGGATGCTTTTACTCCGAACCTAAAGCAAAATGACTATCTTAAAAAACGCACAATTAAATGTATATAAAATTGGGGGGAAAAATAGGAAAAGTATCGATTTCAATTTCTCATCTGCATAAAAAAATACATGCCAAATATAATTCTGAAATGATTATCTTATGATCATGATAAGAAGTCTAAGGAAAGGACCACTACATCCATAATATAAAATAAAATGTATAATAATATAAATAATAAATAAAATGTATAATAAT
>JAPMOR010101684.1:23414-53628 GCA_026543865.1 Argiope aurantia
ATTATTTATTTATTGGAACGCAATAGAAATTTTAATACCGCCTTTTTTTCTTCTCTTTTATTAAGTATAGTAAAAATACTGTAACCGTCAAAAAATTAGAGCTCACGATTTTGAGCTCTACCATGCCTGACCATGTTTTAGACCTGCGAACACGAAAACGCAGTTTTTGCATGGTAAAGACACTGACAACTCTTATTTTGTTTAGATCCATATGTATAAATTATATTACACGAAATATTTATATTTTTTAAAAAAAATCCAGTTTAATATCGGCATATTCCATGGCATTCACAAAATCTACAAATAATTGTAATCTGAACTGCTTAAAAAAAAGCATTCTTTCAACAAAAAAAAAGTGGCATTTTTTTTTTTTTTCATTGGTGTAGCAATTGCATACAATTAATAAGAAATTGCCGTCGTATTATGTGGGCTGCTGACGTCAATCCACTCTCGGAGGGATTCTTCATCTCAACATTGTAGGAACAGTTTCCATCCCTACTCGCTGTAGCCTGATTTTTACTTGGCCTTGTAAATATTGGCTATTAAATCAGAATACGCCCGATCTTCAAGGTCGCCAACCTGTGATGGAATGGGTGACTAATAGTGAACGTAGGTATGATTAGCTGGCGAGTGACCGATTGCACCCGAAAGATGACGTCAGAGCGAAATTTTAGAATTGTATGGAAAGAAAAGTTAAATAAATGCAATAAAAACTAATTTTAAAAACGCACTTTTCTTAGTGGGCTGAATTTTATTTTAAATTTTAACCACATTCTGCTTTTTATTTTTAACACGAAACTATACATATTACGGAATGGTTAAATCAGTTCGCAAATTCTCTATCAGATGTCACCATGGGTACAGAATCAAACTTTAATTATATTAATCAGCAAATTTTAAAACTGTGTACAAACATTAATAACATTCAAGAATAAAAAAAAATTCCAAACTATTGCACGTAAGGAAATGATGGGAAAGATCGATTAAAAAGTACTTAGTCATCCGATGAAATCATTGAAATAAATTTTATGATAGGTGATAAGATTGAAAAATAGATTTCTTTTTTGTCAAAAATGTCAAATATTTTTTATCTGGCATTCATAATTTGTGAGCAGTCTTTATAAAACCGTTTGAATTTTGTTTCTAAGCTTATTCTTTGGGAAGTTACATTGATTTTTATATTTGTCTAATGCATGTTTTTGCTGCTAATTTTTTGAAATTCTAAATTTTGGCAGAATTTGCACCAAACATCATTTGATTAAAATTTAATGCATATTTTTATTCAAATTTAGTATAATAATTTCTAATTGTGTTCTACAGTTCTTGACCTAAATAATAAGGAATCTGTTCACTTAAAAATATTCTATAGTTGCTTTTAATGCTCTACAATGCAAAGAAAATTGAAACTGTGATGTTACTTATTTGTCGAAACCCAATATTTCAGAATTAGATTGAAAGATTTATTTATCTATATTTAGCTGTCTGCAAGATCAGATAATCTTTTAAACTGAATAAATTGTGTTTATAATACCTGCTTTTAGTCCCCCCGCCCCCAAATATTTTCCAATATTTGAACAGCTTTTGACATTTAATTGGTATATTTTGGTTTCATGGATATTTTCTAAATTACGCAAAAATGTAAAAATATTACAATTTTATAGCATTTTTCAAAAAATTCACCCTGAACTGACATACCTGAAAACTCTAATTGTACTCTGTCAAATAAAATAGTCTTTCACATCTTTCAAAAGGAAACCCTACAGCAAAGTGAAATTATAAAAGGAATTCTAACTTCTGATGCGTGATCGGGATATTTTATGAGATAACTTCATTATCTTTAAAAGCATTATGATCTTTCTTAAACTTTATACAAATTAGTGTCTAGTACAATAGGGATGAACATTGTTGTGGAGGCTTCAGAATATTTTTGGCGATCACTAGACCAAATTATGTACCAAATATTTGGAAAATATGAGATTCCAAAGGTTGGTTCTCTATAGGCGGGAAATCTTCAAGAAAAATCGATATATCACCTTTGTTAAACTATAAAAAGTGAACTACAGCTCTCGAGTTTCAGATACGCTGCCTAGCCTAATAAGTTCTGTAATAATGTAGATTTTCCTCCCCAAGACTTTCTAGCATTAACTCAAAGAAAGGTGAATTGTTGTTTTAGATGCGTTTTATTCAACGATTCAAACCAAAATTTGAAGCAAAACAACTGTTGCCACAACATCACATATCAAATTTGGCATGCTTGAGTTACTGCGCTTTTGTGTTATCGCGTTTACATGCTTTTGTAGGTACTGACCAATAGACGTTCAACACCTCACTGGATTACTCTCAACTTTTGAATGTTGTATATGATTCATTCCAAATTTTATTCATTGTACCAAATTTTGTACCATTGTAACAAATTTTATTCATTCTAGCTGTCTTCATTTTGTAGTTATCGTACTAACTTGTGGGACGCTTTATAAGCGAGATAACAGCTACGAGACATGAGTAATTACTTCTGTCTTGTGGTCTTGTAACTTGGCTACAAACCCAAACAGTACGAGTTCGGTCCTCGCTATCGCTAATAGCAATATTGGTGACCCGGACGTGATTTGGACACGCAACCTTCTGATCTTCAAACAGCCGGACAAACTAACTTCCTCTAGGTGAATTTTGATAAAAAAAATTGATAGAAATCTACAAATTTGGTGTAAAGATCATATACCAAATTTCATTCGTTTAGCTCAAAGTGGTTTTGAATTATGGTACAGACAGACATAATGCTAAAAAAGTGCTTTTCAAACTGAGGGATGTCTAGAACATTGAAATTCGACAAAACATTCACATCGACATTCGTTCGAAATTTCTGACCATTAGAGTACTTTCTCCGTGTATCGTATAAGAGGAAATAAAGATTAGAGAATAAAAAAAAATTAATCTACCATTCAGAATTGCATGTCACCTTGCATATTTCCACACATTCTTTTTAAATGTATGCCGTCATCTTCTGAGAAGTCACATGCATGGCTCGACTTAAAAAAAAAAAGAGTCATAGCAGAATGTACGGTTGTTCTTACTGCACGTGTCAGTGTTACTGATTTTTTTTTTAATTTCTGATATTGAAAAATCTTATGGCAAGGGCAGATTACCATACTCGTATGAAAACTTACAAACTATAAAAGCAGTTTAAGTGTAACTTGTTTCAGGAATGAAACTTAATTTCTTTTTGTGAAAGTAACGAAATTGAAATCTCGTGATTTCCTTTTTGGTAACTTTTATAAAAAACAAACTTGAACAAACAAATAGGAAAAAGTGATAAAACCAAATGTATGGGAAAAACGAAACAAAACACGATGAATTAAAAAAAATTTGCCCATTTAAATTTGGTTCATATTTAAGAGAAAATAACTGACATTCGAGATACTGCAATAATCACAAAAACAATCAAATACTCAATAACAAACTGAACATTTCTTTTTCACGTATCTTTATTACTTCTGCTCAAGCAAAAAAAAATTATGAAATTTAGCAAATTTTAAAGATATCTTCTCGAAAATTCAATAACTTTTACTACAGTTCTTTATCAAATTCGTTCCAACTTTTATTTTCCATATCCAACTCTGACTAATTTTCAAGATATTGAACTTACAGTAAAAAGTAACATTTTTTACTGTATAAATGAATAAAAAGAAAACCACTGCAAAAAATTACAAATTAGTCCGAACAAATTTCATGTTGACAGGTGACAACATGAATTTGAGCATATTACAATTAAGACGTTTATTAAAATTATATTTCAAAATTTTGCTCAATGACAATATTGCTCCGCATTGCTCGATTCGATCTGAATGAACAAGAGTCAATCCAAATTCTTGGTCTATTTCAATAAAAGAAAACATATATGCAAAGGTTAATAGTAATTCCTACAAATTAATTTGAATTTCAGTTCTTGCAATAACTTTTAAAAGGTTTCTTTTATTATAAATGCATCGTATTTTTGCATCTTTCGACATCACATTATTATGTATGTATTCCAAATTGGGTACTTGTCTGTTGTTACGGCAATCAAAGAGCGCCAAGAAAAAATGTCGCCAATTTGGCGATTTCAATCATCAAAGTATATAGCATGTGATTTGTATGTTCAAAATTATTCGTAATAAATAATAATGCATTTGAGTATATTTTTATAATTTGGCAAATTTTTTTCTTTGGCACTTTTTGATCGCCTTTAAAACAGAATTGTACACAAAATTGTAGTAATCAAAGCGGCCTTCACCGACAAAGAATTTTTTTCTTGGCTCTCTGCTTCACGAATTCTTAAGAAATTAACACGTGTCCGTAAGCTAAACCAGGTGGAGTGTTTTCTCTAAAACCACCTCTCATATTTTCTAATAAAGCTGCTATTCCTGAAAAAGCTTGAATGGCATTAGCGTACAATAATTGCTAAAAATTGGCCTTAGGCGTATATTTAACATTTTTACTAAATTTTTCGAGTGATCCTTGTCTAGGTTTTAAGTGATTAATCCTTGACATGTGGTTGTTAGTAAACAAAAAACGAATTTGCACTTTAGACATTTTTTTTCTCAACTGATGAAAACAAAAAAAAATTGACACAAAATTACACTTGTAGTCACAAAATCGTATATCAGATTTGATATGTTTTAGACCCTGTGTTTTTGAGCTATCGCGTTTAAATGTTTTTTAAAAATACAAATCGTCAGACGGGCACCCCCCCTTCCCAGTTGGATTTGCCCCCCTCCCCAGTGTGGATGTTCTCAGTGTCAGATGTTAAATCTGTGTAAGGAATTTTATTCATTTAGTTCTCTTCATTTCGTAGTTACCATGTTAAACAGGCAGACAGAAAAACTTCCTCAGAACGAATTTCGCTCAAAATTAGATAAAAATTTACAAATTTTGTGTAAAGACTATGTTTCAAATTTCAGCCGTCTAGGTCAAATCGTTTTTTATTTATATTTGTCCCACATAGATAGATAGACAGGCAAGTAGACCCAATGCCAAAAATGGGTTTTTCGAGATCATGGAGGTCTAAAATTTGAAGAGCCGACAAAATTCCGATTTCGAATTTTTTGGCAATTACTATACTTTCACAAAACTTCATATAGGAGATACCAAAAGAGAAACAGTTTATTTCAAAGTCTCTCTACCCAAATATATTATGTCGAATGGCATTTATATTAATGACGCGCAAATTCCCACAATTTAATTTATTTTTGTAGGAAGATTAAAGAAAAATGCGATGTTTATTCAAGCAAAAATGATGTGTGCGAAGCATGATGTATACAAGATTACTAAGAGGAAGTTCTTCCACAAGTGAAAGTGTCTTACGAGGAGCAACAGGTTTTTCTTACTCGCGGGTGAATACACTGTTTGTGTGTCAGGCTGTCAGTCGGCGTTTCCTATTTTGGACGCCCTCCCCGCTGATCTGAGAGAACCCGTTGATATCTTTTAGTTAAAATTAGACCACTTTTCAAAGCGATTGAAAACATTTTTCGGGTTAGTGCTCGAAGTACAAATAAGAAGCGGTCGATTGTGTTTTGACAATGTTAAAAATGGGAAAGAGGGCATTCGCTTTTAAATTGGAGAGAGGTTGGTTTGTTGAATTTGCGGAAGAATTAATAAAAATAAATCTCATTTCAAACGATAGAGAACAGAATACCAGTTAAATAAAAGTGCTTATATTTCGAGGGTTAAATGGACTCTTTCAGGGTCAACAGAAATAGATGCACAGTTTCATAACAAAATTGGCGAGAGTGGTCGTTCCAAAGATTTCTAGCATACTCTCTCATAGAAGTGTAATCCCCTAACCCCGCAAGAAAAAAATGCGGACGGTGGGGAAAACAGAGAACGTCTTACATGGCATTGGTGAATCATAATTACAAATATCGAACCTTGGCGTGAATTTAGCATTTTTACTAAATCTACCCTGTAATACTTGGCGAGTTTTTTGGAGATGAATCTCCAACATGTGGTTAATAGTATGCGACAATCCAATATGTTTTTAGACTCATTTCTAATAATTGGGCACAGGACTACATTTATAGTCAAACTAACGCTCGCCATTTTACATATATTTACGTCATTGCGTTTTTAAATGAGCGCTTTTACATGTTTCTGAAAGTATAAACCTACAGGCGGTCAACCCCTTGTTAGATTTAATTCAAAATTTGATAAGTATTTACAAATGATGATTCTGTGTAACGAATTTTTCCATATAGCTCTTTCTTAATTATTGTGTTAATTTATATTCGAACAGCCAGGCAAACAGAAAGGACTTTGCTCAAAATTAGTTAGAAAACTTCATATTTGGTGTAAAAACCATATACCAAATTTCACCCGCCTAGCTCACAAAGTGTTTTTGAGTTATGTTTGTCATACGGGCATGATGGCAAAAATGTGTTTTTAGAACTCAAGGAAGTCTAAAATCAAGTCAAGGGACTAATCGCCAAAAAATTTGCCAAAGATGGCAAATAGATTCAATGAAAATGCTACATTCATGCAAAAAGTTAATATTTCTTAACTATTGTACGCCAATGCTATGCAAGGCGTTCTATGGCATGATAAATTTATCCGAGAGTGTGCGAGAGAATTTTGGGGAGACCCTCTCATTAGTTTTCAATTTGTCTCCAAATGCGTCGTTAGTCGTATTTTAATATATGTCGGCTGACCATTATTTCCTTTTAACCTAGTTTTTATTACTTACAAGATTGATTCATGTTTCCTTGAAATAAAGAAAATATTCCATCAATTTCTTAAAAGAAGGAAAATATGTATTCCTCTGTTTGCTGAAGCATGCTTTTCTTGTTTACTTCGGATTCTATTTTTTCGAACGTTCGGAATTTTTGCAAACTATAATATGCGTTACGCTATTGCCGTATGATAACTTCTAATTAGGGGGGAGGGAGAATAGTTTTTGCTTTTAGTTCGTTTGATGAGCGTGACATCTGAAATTTCTGTCTTCTCTAACGTTTCATAAACAATTCCTTTTATATTTATCACTTTTCCTCCTCCGAAGATGGCTTGGAAGAAAAAAAAGCTTCTTTTTTTTTCGAGTTAACATACTTTTGTGCCACTCTTTCTTTCGTTTGTTAAAACTCGTTTTTTCTAACTTCCGAAGTAGGTTGATTCCGTCGGAAGTTCTTATTGGGGTTACGGATTCTAATGACCAGTTTCATCTCATTTTCAAAAATATTTTTAAACAGGCAGTTCTTTAAGAGATTTCCGGTTTCGGGACATCGTTAATCGTTCCTCTCGGCTTTTTCCTCGATTATGCAGAAATTCCTTCAACTCAAGGGGGGAAAAAATCAATTTATGTAAGGAAATATGGATTAAATGTTGAATTAAAAATGAGTTTCCTCCTGTTATATGGTCATGCGCTATCCAAAAATATTTATAAGCCCAAATGAAAAGTGGACAAATTGAATGGAAAGAATCTTTATTGCAAATCAAAAGAAATAGCCATGGACACAGGTACCATGTACATGTACCACAGGTACCACATGTACCATGGTACATGTAACACAGGTACCATCGTTTAAGTAGCAGGTCTGTGCCTATGCTGTTGAAAGATGGTGGTTGATTCATGAGGAAGTCCTGTGCAACTTCCTTCACTTCGCTTTCCGAATGGAAACTTATGCTCTGTAATGCTCTTTTAAGTGGCCCAAAGATGTGGAAGTCACAGGGTGACAAATCCGGACTATACGGCAGGTATTCCACTACTTCCCAACGGAATTTTTTTAAGGTCATCTGAGTTTCAAGTGAGACATGTAGGTGGACATTTCATGGAGAAGGATGATTTGAAGAAGACGAGGAAGTTTGCTTTTTATTGCTTTCCGCAGTTTCTTCAGAGTACTGCAATATTGTGTTGAATTGATAGTGCTTCCTTGGGGCAGGAAATCAATCGAGGGTGGTCGATAGCAATCGAAGAATCAGAAACATACTGCAGTGCGTTGTTCCGATCTGGTCTAGAAATTCAATATAAGGACGATGTACCAAATTTGATCTTTCGGCTCATTTTCACATTCTAGTCTCACGGTCAGGCAGAGACACAGCCACATACAGTGACATAATTCCAAAAGCTAAAGAGACAAAATTCCGGTTAATAAAAAAAAGTAACATTTGTAACGAAATGTTTTCGTATTAGATACACGAGTAGAAGTAAATTTTCAATTCAGAAACTTATTATAACTTATAAACCTGTCGCTTTCTTGTATTTTAGAATGAATTAAATCTTTTGCTTAAATACACATTTCATCAATGTTCTCAGTTTAGCTCAGTTACATTAATGTCCCGTTATAAAGGAACACTAGAGCTAATTTGGGATGGACCTCAAAATTTTGTGTCGCTGTCAGATGACGTGGATGACACTTGAGCTGACATCCCCTTCTCCAAACTTCTACATCACACCAACGGGGGGACGTTTGTCCCTGACAGATTTAGCGTGCATCAGATACGCTTACATGACGGTTTCTTCGATAGAATCGGGTCTCGAGCCTGAAACCCTTCGGTTCCGAAGCCGAGACCTTACCAGACCATCGCGGCCCAAATGCTCTCTGTACATTGATTGAAAGAAAATGGCAAAATAGTTTGGAAATTCCCATCAGTGGGAAATGCGTTTTTTATGTAAAGATACTTTATCTTGGGGAATTCCCTTCTTGAATTTTCGTTCGAGTTGTTTCAAACGATGAACGAAACAAAGCTTTCAAAACAGCTGATACATATTTTCAAACAAACGTTCAATTATCGGATCTGTAATACATCTTGTTCTAAAAAGCATGCAGTTGTGACAGTTCATTGTCAAGTTTATGAGAGAAAAAAATTGCGCATTTATCTTACAAATCCAAATTTAGAAAGCTTAGATGAGAAACAAAAGAATGGAAAGAAACTGTTGTATCATCTCGCCTTTTTTTTTTTATTATTTCTTATCAGCTCAATAAAATAACACAATAGAAATTTTGTGGTAAAAATTCCATGCTGAGAAATATATTGTTTGCAAACAAAGTTGATACTGCTGCGTCATAAAGCTCTAAGCACGTGTAAATGAGGTTAGTTATTTAAAGAAATCCCAATTCAATGAACGGAACAATTTGAATTGTTCTTCCCAGTTTGTGAAAAGGTATCAATTGTGTTGGGAAATAATCGAATGTTTCCCTTGAACGCTTTCAGTGGTTGTCCTTCCGTTTCCTTTATCACATTCAATGACCCGTTAATTCTTTTGTGGCCAAATGCAATTGTGTTTAGGAATTGATCTATTTATGGTTAAATATGACTTAAATTTCTAACCGTGCTAGTTTGATAATAATTCCCTGCTATTACATTTTTAAATTTATTACTTTCTCTTGTACGAATTGTAATTTAGTTTTGTTTTATATAAACGTCCCGTTTAAAAACAAAACACTAGGGCTATTTTGGGACGGACCTTGTAATTTTGAGCCGTGGTCAAATGACGAGGACGACACTTGAGCTAGCACCCCCTCTCCAAACTTCCACACCATGATAGTGAGAGAACGTTTGGCCCCGATGCCCCTATGGATTTAACGTGCACCAGACCCACTTACACGACGGTTCTTCAGTGGAATAGGGTCTCGAACCCGGAAACATTAAGGGGATTTTCAGGTTCGAGACACGATTCCACCGAAGAACCGTCGTGTAAGGGGGTCTGTTGCACGTTAAATCCGTCCTGACCAAACGTCCTCCCGCTGGTGTGGTGTGGAGAGGGGGGTGCCAGCTCAGGTGTCGTTCTCGTCATCTGACGGCTGTTCAAAATTACGAGGTCGTCCCAAAATAGCCCAAGTGTTGCTTCAAACGGGACGTTAATATGTAACTAACTAAAATTTAATGTTAACCCCATCGGATTTAGCATGTACCAGAGCCGCTTACACGACAGTTCTTCGAAGGAATCGGGACTCGAACCTGAAACTCTCCGGTTCCGATGCCGAGACTTTTCCACCAGTTCACCACGGCCCATACGAATTATAGAGAAAGTATTCTAAACGTCAAAAAAATTCGAACTCTAGATTTTTGACGAATCTTTACGCTTCAGACTACTCCGAGTTCGGAAAACACATTTTTGGAATTGGCTGTCTGTAAACACGATAATTCAAAAATGCCTTAAACTTGGAGCATAAAATTTGGCATAGAATCTTTTATATCGAATTTGTGATTTGCATCAAATTTCGAACGAAATCGATTCTGAAGAAGTTTATCTTTCCGATTATCTGAATGCAATTAAACACGATAACAAGAAAACGTAAGAAGCCAGTTAGATAAAATTTGCTACACAGGGTTTGTATCTAAAACGTAGATCCTTTCAAATTTGAAATCAAATCTGTAACAGGGTTACCATGTGTCAGACTGCGCTTACACAAGCATATAAATGTAGTAGCTCAAAAACTCAATGAATTAAATAAAGGAAATTTTGTTTGTAATCCTGCGGCTATAATCGTAGTAATGCGTCAAATGTGATTTAAATCGATCGATGAAAAGGCGTACTAAATATGAGTTTCAAAAAATCAAATTGTATTAATTAAATCCAGTGATCTATCGTCTAAGGGAACCGCTGTGGCAAGGTGGTAAGAATCCTCGGCTTCGGAACCGGAGGGTTTCAGGTTCGAGACCCTATTCTACAGACGAACCGTCGTGTAAGCGGGTCTGGTGCACGTTAAAACCGTCGGGACCAAATGTCCTCCTATTGGTGTGATGTGGAAGTTTGGAGAGGGGTGCCGTCTCAAGTGGCGTCCTCGTCATCTGACCGCGGTTCAAAATTATGAGGTCCGTCCCAAAAATAGCCCTAGTGTTGCTTTTAAACTGGACGTTAATATAACTAAACCAAACTAAACTATCGCCTGAAATCGCGCACTAACAGGTTCTTTCGTAACTATTTTCTTCAATACATGCGGTTAATGCATAAGTAGATAAGGGAAAAAAAAACCGCTTTTCTTTATTACATTAAGAAGCATACTTTTCTCACGTTCGTGGGGTTTACGATCATATCTAAAGTCCGTAATTTTTTGATGAGTAAAGGAGAAAACAACTTTAGTATGCGAGAAAGTTTCTGGGAAACAATACATCTTATTTCATTCGCAACTCCACTTTAACTAAAAAAAAATCTTTTCCGTCAAAAAATTGAAAATTAATACGTGAACCCAAAGGCATACAGAGTAAAAAAAGTAAACGAGGGAAATGATGAATTTATTGAAGATTAGCCGCCATTGGGGACCAGCCGGTTCGCCAGTATTTCAAAAAAATAAAGTTAGCCACCAAAAAAATGAAATGTGCCAAATAGCTACATTATGATTTAAACAATATTTCTGTGATACGAATTACATTACAACAATTCTACAATAGAAATGAAAGTTTTTTTTGACCAATATATTTTTTACAATGCAATATATTATTATTATTAATGGTAAAACTATGTATCTAACAGCTATCTTGGTATTTTTCCAAGTTTCCAGTTTAAATCTAATTCTTGTACCTTTATTGCCATATACAGGTCTTTTTAAATTTTCATCAAAAGGCACATAAAAAAGGATTTCTCAACACTCATTGTTGCTCTATGGAACAGTCATTTGAAGCTTATAAATGAAATAAAAAACGTGTAGCCAAATGGTTACACGATGCACTGCAGGACTTAGGACTACGTCAAAAAATTTATTCAAAATTTTTAGAAGATTCATCCAAATCTAGATATTTTTTGACTATTGCAAAATAGTCGCTTTGTTTACTTTATACTTGAGAAAGTTGAAAAGAAAGAACGAAACAGAACAAAGATATGCTCAGTAGGATTTCCAAATACGTTACTAAATCCATTTTAATAAAATGTCTGACAGTTTTGAAATGAAGGCCGTTTGACAACTCTTTTTTTTTTTTTTTTTTTCCCTTATCTAATTTCCAGTTCCTTTTTTGCACAAGCTGAGTACAAAATCAGTCCGGGAAAAAAAGACGTGATACCCATCTCGGAATGGGTGAAAATCACATATCTGGGTCAAGGTTCTCAACGTGCTGAGTGTGAGAACAAAGAGATTTTAATTTCTTTGCTATTTCAACGCGTGGAGGAGAACCAAAAAAATAAAAAAGGCATTTTAGTTATGAAGAAATTTTCTCTTGAAACGTAAATGTAACACTTATGAGAAAGAGGGTGGTGGAGGGGCGGGGAGGAGTGTCTTATTCTAATGAAGTTCTAGATCATAACCAGCTGGAATGATTTCCACACTAATATATCTAAAACATTTCATCTTAAGCTTTGCGACATTGTCAAGAGATCTAGTATAAATTTTGAGCCTTTTCTCCTTAACCGAATTTGATCGAAAACTTGATGTTGTTCTAGAATATTGATATTGCAATTTCATACCCATTTTCTTTTATCTAGCTTGTTCAGACCGTCTTCACACAAATAGCACCAGGGCGGGTGGTCTCCTAAAAACTATCTAGCATTCTCTCTAATATAAGTATTAATCCCTACTCACCTCAAAAAAATTGTGGATTTTGGATAAAGCAAAGAACGCCTTACATGTCAGTGGCGTAGAATAATTACGAAATATTAACCTTTGACGTGAATTCAACATTTTTGCTGAATCCCCTTTGGCGATTTTTTTTGGCGATTTATCCTTGGTTTTTTGTTCGAGACGCTTTTTTCCCAAAAGATTGAAGCCAATCTTTGAGACAGAATTATAACTACCATCACAAAATCACACAAACGTGATATATGCAAGTCATTGCGCTTTTGAGAATCCCGTTTACGTGCTTCTGAAAGTACAGACCGACAGACAGTGATTTGGCTCAAATTTAATATAGCTCTTAAATATGGGCACCAAATTTTAACCATCTAGCTCTCTTCGTTTTGAAATTATCAAGATAACTTATATTCGAACAACCAGACAAACAGATTTCCTCATAGTCTTGCTGAAAATTTGATATATATCTATAAATTTGTTGTACAGACCGCATACTAAATTTCATCTGTCTAGCTCAAGACGTTTTCGAGTTATTTTTATCACAGGTCAGTAAAGCCAAAAATATGTTTTTGGAATTCAGGGAGTTCTAAAACTTGGAGATTCGTCAAAATCAGGAGTTCCATTTTTTTTTTTTTTTTTTTTTTATTTACAATGTTTTTTCTATACTTTGTATACGAGGAAGTAAAAGGATGACCTCATGGCCCAAAATTGAAATTGATTATTTGTCTTTATCTTATTCTGTACCAAGGCATCTTGAATGAAAAAATTGCATGGGACATTTTCAACTGTGAGAAACAGAAGATTAAAACTAAATAGATTGACATTTGTTTTACATATATAGCTTTATTTCTTTCCAAAGCTTCAATTTTAAACAGCATATAAAACTCATAACGAATATATAATTTTGACAGATACTCACCATTAATTTTCTGGATAGTTCTTAGGCCCTGGTGGCCTGGTAGTAAGGTCTCGGTTTCGAAAGGTTTCAGGTTCGCGACCCGATTCCACCGAAGAACCGTCGTGTAAACGAGTTTGGTGCACGTTAAATCCGTCGGGGCCAAACTTCCTCTTGCTAGTATGGCGTGGAAGTTTGGATAAGAGGGTGTCAGCTCAGGTGTCGTCCTCGTCATCTGACCACTTTTCAAAATTACGAGGTCCGTCCCAAAATAGCTCTATTGTTGCTTTATAAGAACGGGATGTTAATATACCTAAACTAAACTAAATCTTGGATAATTCTTAGCAAGATTTCAATGGTTTATTATAATTAATTATAACTATTACTGCAACAAGGTTATTTTGAAATATCAATTACTCTATCAAAAAAATACGGTTTTGTTACTTTTCTACGGGATTAATCGTAGCCTAATGACTCTTCTCATGTGATAGCTTTCCAAAGTCTTTTATTTTTGTTTTGAAGAATAATTTTAAAAATATGTAAAATGCAAAATTATTCACTTTCCTTCATATTTTTATTCAAAATGTCTCTTTTAAAATTCTCATTTTTCTATATACTTTTTAGGGGTTTCGCACCTGAAAGCGAGTTCTTTGAAAAAGAATTTAATCTTTCATTAGCCATTTGATTTAGCACTACGATATTATTACCAATAACAATAACGTGGAGGTTAGAATCTTCTGAACAAATCATAAAAAGAGTATCTGACGTCTTTCCATTGTTAAAGAAAAATCCTTTAATTCTTAACAGGGAAGTGCGGTATCTTAGATCGCTAAGGTTAGACTTTCGGTCACCCCTATTCTATTTTTAGCTCAACCGAATGAATTGATCTCGTAACTTCTTGTTTCGTGACCTACACTACACGTGCTCTTTATCAACTGGTTTCAGAAGCTGCTTTTTTAAAAAAAATATTTCAGCTATTTCTTTGCGTGATGTCTGGGAGACCGCGCCTCCCTTTTAGTATTCCAGTATTATACAAGGCTTAGCAGATAGCCGTGAAACTTGGTCATCGAAATATCATCCAACCTACTGACCCTCGTTATGAAACACAGTTGCAGAGACTTTTATAATGAAGCAGAAAGTTATTTTAGAAATGAGAATAATTGTACAGAAGATTTTTTCGCTGAAAGTTTGCATTCGACTGATTCCGATGCATGCTCAAATATAATTAAGTTTTCTAGACATAATATATTTTAGAAATTTTTTAGAATATATTAATATACCAAGAGAAATTACTACAGAATTTACAGGCTGATTTTTATTCTAGTACTTAACCTGTAAGTTTAAAATGCTCTCGGAAAATCATGCTACGAATGTTCACAATTTTCTGCTTAGAAATGATGCCGATGAAAAAAAAAAAGGGGGTCAATTTTACCCGATTTTCATCAATTCTTTATTTTTTATATAATTGTTGAATTTTCCATAATATTGTTTTCTATATACCTTTGTATATCAGAAAAATAAATGATTTAAAAAGGAAAAAGTGATATTATTGGTTGTACCATGTATTTTGCGAAGAATATGTATGTTCAAATGCAATTACTTTTTTTTTTCAATGATAATATATTTTGAAAAATTTCTAAAACATATTTATATATCAAGAAAAATATCCGCAGATTATATTGGCTAATTTTCATATTAATTAGAATTCATTAGAAAATTTAATTTGAGTGTAAAGAAAATGCGATCTTGAAGACCGCACCTCTCCAGTTAAGTCCCAAATTTTCACCTCCCCAGTTAAGGGTTAATCCATAAACATTTAATAGAGAATAATTTTTGTGAAGTTATTGAAAAATCATGGCTCGTAATATTATTTATCCATTCTTTTTTGCATGCAAGTTCGGAATCGTGAAACTTTTATGAAATTCTGAAGCTTGTGGTGAATAGCATATAAGCCAGTTAACAACTCTTCTACCCGAACGATCGTTTTGGTAAAATTGTTAAGTTACTGGACTGCTAACCAAAAGGTCCCAGGTTCTATCCTTGCTCATCCAGTACCGCTTCATTGGTGACCTCGGAAAATATACCTTCAACCTTCGTACAGCTGTTGTGGCGCCATCTACCCGCACCTAAAGTCGTCAGACTCACTTGACGCAGCAACCCAATGTCGCCAGACACACTTGGCGCATTAGCACCCACACATGCTCGCCATAACGCTTGTCGCCATTCAACTGGGTACCGGCCCATTAAGACAACAGCTAATATTACATCACCACTCAACATCCATATCGTTCGTCTCACCTCCGACTCACTGGAGGGAGAGTACTGTGGTGAATAGCATATAAGCCAGTTAACAACTCTTCTACCCAAACGATCGTTTTGGTAAAATTGTTAAGTTACTGGACTGTTAACCACAAGGTCCCAGGTTCTATCCTACGCGCATCGCTTACCGCTCAAGCTCATTATTTCGTTGATACTCCACACTCGGTAACTCATTATGATTCTTTCTTTGAGTTTTGTTGAACCCGACTTCCAAGGACAAACTTAAGAAATTTTGAAAAAGATTTTGCAGAATCAAACAATCTCAAAAACATGCTTACATTCAAAGACTGCAATTAGAATATTAAGTGACGGAGGTCGTCCTTCACACTGGTTAGCGGAAAATTTATTCTGCAGCTGAAATCTCTCACTGGCTGAAGGCAGTAATAATTTCATGACTCAGTGACTGCGAAGATAGAGCCGATACATCTTTTCCTTCGACAGAGGAATCAGTTTCTTAGCGGAAAACATGAGCAATTACATTAAGTTACAAACGGAAACTTTAAAAGGCTAAAATCGAACACTCAAGTGATATTTTAACCGAAATGTAATTAAATAATATAGGTCTTTGAATTCTGTAAATAAGCTTATTGCCACAGCTCAGTGAATTCAATGTAAAAGCATTCATGTATGTTATAATAATTATTTTAATTTTTAAAAAATGGCAGTAACAGTAAATAATTCTAGGAAGAATTTACAAAGGTTTTAACTATTTGCTTTAAATGAACATTAGGAGGTTATAAAAGTAGTAAAGAACATACAGTGAGAGTCAAAAGAAAGTAAACACCGATGATTGATATAGAAAATGTTTCATTTCAAATATGTCATTATTAATGATATTTCAATAATATTATCGAATTATTATATAAAGTAGATACATACAATAATTATTCATATAGGATGCAACAACTTGCAAAAGTGTAATTAAATCAGAATGCAAAAAGAAATAACTCAACTTGAACTTAAGATCATCTAATTTTATGCATAAAAAAAAGTAAACAGAGAACATTGATACCGACAAAAACAAGGAAATCTGTAATATTAATTATTTGACTGCAGCCCTTTAGATTTTATCACTGCCTCGAATCGTGTAGGCATAGATGTGACCAGTTTTTGTTATTTCGGGAGGGATTTTTCTTTTCTGGCATTCTTATATGGCAATTTATTTCAACTCTTCCTTATTAAAAATGGTCCTTTGGCGCACAATTTTTCTCAAGATATGCGCATAAATTTTCAGGTTTAGATCTGGTGACTGTAAAGGACGCTCCAAAGTCTTCGCAGCACGATATAGTAACCATTTTTTCACAATCTTTGAGGCATATTTAAGATCGCTATCATGTTGGAAGATCCAGCTTCATGACAATCCCAAATTATCAATACTAAGGGCAAATTAACTTTTAAAATACTTAGTCTATTTTGTTCATTGTAGATTCGACAAATACTAAATTACCGATTCCTGGAGCCACCATATACCCCCAGATCGTAACAAATCCACCCCCATTTAATTATCTTTACTGAATACTCATCACTGGATTCTGTATTCTTCGGTCTCTTCATTTTTACGAGCTTCTGTGTGACAAACCAATTGTTTTTTCATCACTAAATAAACTATTATTCCAAAAAACTAAATCTTTATTAAGATACATTTTGGCAAATAGAAAGTGCTTTTTCTGCTTTGATTTCTGGTGAATGGCTTCGTATATATGGAATCCTGCCATGCATTTCATGTTCATGAAGAGTCCACCTTATAGTACTTGCACTTACTGTCATCGCTTATCTTTGTGAGATGCTTTTACAACACTTGCAGCTGGATTCGCTTTGACCTCTGGTATTACAGCTCTTCCTTCTGTATCAGTAAGTCGTCTTGGTCTTCCAGTTCTTTGAAAATCTTTAATCTATCTGTATTTGGAATATTTGTCAAAAATTTTTCTTCGTTGTGCAGTGGGCTGCTTTCAACATTTCTTCCTATTTCACGTAAAGATTTACCATTTTCCTTCAAGTTTATTATGAATTTTTTCGTTTCTAGTTCTGTTTGTTTACCCATCGCGAAATCTCTCGGATTTTTCTAGCAGTTTATAGAAATTCAGGAGAGCATGCGAGAAATTTTAAGAGTGACTGTTGGTTTAAAAAAAATCGCTTATAGTATTCCTATTTAAAGGGTTCACCTATATTAAAACGTTGCCGAAATGCAAAATGCTGAGATAAGTAAGTAGTTTGTAAGTAGCTGAGATGAATTAGTTCTAGACAAACAAACTGTTTATCGTTAATATGTACACAAGCTTCTGATAGTTCATATAAAAAATATATATAAAATAAAATCTTCAATTAAAATGTAATGAAAAAATATTATGTTCTCAAAGTTAATTTAATCCGTTTGTGAAAATGTATCAATAAATCACGTCTGGCTATTATTATCAGTCATTGAAAATAACCAGAAGTGGCACAGAAAATTTTCGTAGACAAATTGTTTGTTTCTCCATGCGTGATGCCAACCTTAGTGGAATAATTATTTCAAGAAATAAATTAAAACAAAAGTAACAAACAGTTCCTTGAAAAATAGAATGATTACATGTATTTTTAAATAGATATTTTCCTCCACGTGTAGCATCTTTTCCTATCTGACTCGAAACCAGCTGTCTTGATTAGCGGTGGCAATTTCCAGGTCTTCATTTAGAATGCAATTTTATGAGTTCCTAAAATAAATAAAGAAAGAAAGAAAACAATTTTCTTTGCATTGGAACTTTCCAAAGAAAGTCTTCTTACTTTCGATTTAAAAAAAAAAAAATGGTGTTTTTACGAACGGACTCGCAATGATTCGTT
Organism: Argiope aurantia; assembly: GCA_026543865.1. Taxonomy (NCBI): domain Eukaryota; kingdom Metazoa; phylum Arthropoda; class Arachnida; order Araneae; family Araneidae; genus Argiope; species Argiope aurantia. Next base: position 41,913 of record JAPMOR010101684.1, read on the forward strand.
TCGGATTCCGAGAGCGTTGAACCAAGATCGACCCTCCCTCTTTATGGCGCCGCATCGGGTTGACCAGCGCGAGTGAAGGTCAGTGTATCAAGGGATGACTTGTTTATTTAGGTTAGTCGCCCTGTCAAGGGACTAGCTCTTTTAATGGAAACAAACCGAAAAGAAGAAAATTCGAGTTGGTGAGGTAAGATCGGGTGACCTAATTGTTACTCAGTCGGCTGATCGTCTGACGTAAATGCGGTTCAAGGTGTCAAGGTGATTGAACATGCTCTTGCTGTTCAAATGCAATACATCTTTTTTTTTTTTTTTCGCTTCCCCTGTAACAGAGCAGGCAATCGTCCTTGGTGATTGCAGATTTAGAATCTTTTTGCACAACCTACGAATGATTGAATATGTATCCTCAGAAATTTCCTCAGAATATGTATCCTCAGTTCGAATTAGTTTCCTGAGTTATGGACTCCCTAATTCATAGAGAATCCCGGTTAACAGCAACTTTCGCTATTGTTATTGGTTAACAAACGTAGGCAAAGAAAAAAATTTGCTGTTAGGAAAGAATAAAAAATATATATATTTTTTCCTTATTCTTTTATAAAAATTAATTTCATTAAAAAAATTTCATAAAAAATTAGATTTTGAGATTTTCAAGACTTTCACATCTTAAATTTCCCTGAGGAAATCATTTTTGTAATCATCTGTTTTTCTAAGAAATCGATATTCCGAAAATAGAACAAAACAGATGAAGGAAATTGGACATATGACTTTTACATCAAAATTATAAAACGTCTGAAATTTTTGACAAAATTAGACGCAATGACATTCTGTCCTTTCGTGCGCACGCAGACATCCTGGTTCAAAAACACAACAAGCTACATAAATGAAATTTAATACATGGTCTTTGCTCTAAAATTGAAGATTTCAGTCAAAATTTGAACTAAAACAGCCAAAGAGAAAAGGGTATTTTCTCGCAATTTACATTCATCACTTTACTGAAGAATTAAACAAAACAAAACAAAACAAAAAAAAAAAAAAAAAAAAAAAAACATGTCGTATGCCCAAGTATACAAGAAAGTCGAAGAAAGAACATTCTTATTGAATTTGCTTTTCCTTCTTCTGTAGAATTGTGATGAGCGTGGATAAAACATGGGACCTTATGGTTCGCAGCCCAGTAACATGACCACGATACAAAAGCAATTGCTCGTGCAGTGTAGTTGTTAACTGGCTTATAAGATTTCACCACACTTCCTTTTTGAATTTTTTTTTCCTTACCGTTTACTGAATGTTAGATAATTTGACTAATGTTAGAGCTACTTCTCTCATCTTCAGTAATTTTTGAAAAATGATTATCTTTAAACCACCAGGAGTGGTTCCCCCCCCCCCCCCAAAAAAAAACTTTCTCGCAAACTCTCTAACAGAGATGTTATCCCAGAGAACACTGTTCATAGCATTGGCGTAGAACAATTACGCAATGTAATATTTGGCTTGAATTTAGCCTTTTATTGAATCTGTAGCATGTTTCTTGGCGAGTTATTTAGAGATTAATCCTTGGCAAGCAGTTAATAGTATCTGAATATCGAATTTGTATTTTAGACGCTTTTTTCTCAACCGACTGAAACAAATATTTGATACAAAATTACACTTGTGGTCACAAAATCTCATCAAAAATTTGATATATTTAAGTCCTTGCGTTTTTTGAGTTATCGTGTTTGCGTGCTTCTGAAAGTACTGACCGAACGCAGAGATTCGTCAAAATCTCGAGATTGATTTCTTCATGATTACTATACTTTTTCTATACTACGTATATGAGAGGCGAATTACGAATGAATTATTTTCTTATCAAGCAACCTGAGGAATGCTTTAAAAAAATAAATGTTGGGTATGTGCATGAATTAGTACTCAAACCAAAAATAAGATTGGTTGTGTTCGGCAATCCGTGCGATAACTTCGAACAACGATGTACACACACATATTGTTAGGAATCTGTAATGTTACTTCCCAGCGCATTAGTTCCATGGTAAGAAAGACACTTTGACGTACAGCTCTGTTGAATGTCGGATCAATGACCCTCGGGCTTGGCCACAAACTTGGTGATTTTGGCGACAAAATGGATGATGCTAGAATCTTCAGGAATTTTGGTGATAGGACCAATAGGAATAGAATTATGCTGATTCTTCGAGACTCTTCTGTGCCTTGCTCCGAAAGCTAAAAAAGGCCAGCAGACCGAGCTGGAATCAGCGACGAATTAGTTGGATCAGTCCAGTGAAGCGCAGGCGTTGAATGGGGCTCAAGCGATTAGTAAATTGTCTTGCGCCTTGTCTTGGAGACGAGTACTGAAGCATCATCGAGTCGTGTATTGAGTAGACAATCATATAGTAGTGAGTCGACAGTTGAGTACAGCTAAAATGAGGTGACAATGGAGAATAGCAAGGTTTGAAGAGACTTTAGAGTATAACTACTTGAACTCTCTCTTACTGCTGAGTTCTGTCTGGCCACTTTTTGTGCTATTGTGGTTGTTTACTACTGATTACTACTTGCGGGCCGTCGTTTGTTGTAAGTGCTGCTGTGCATTGCTTGTGTACAGTTGTGTTAATAAACGTCGTTACTTGTTACTGAGGCCAGTTGACTGTGTCGCCACCCACTTTATCGAACTCGTCGAGTTATGGAGTTTTGTGTGAACAGAGGTTTCGTAAGAATATGAAATAATTTAAATGGAATGGTTAACTGTACACACTACAGTTCAAAATCTTCTCAAAAAAGAAATTCTTTATCAAACTGATAATTAATTTACCAATCATTTGTTAACTTCCTTCCTACTAATCAGTTTATCTTCTTCCTCATCTTCTTTAATAACATTTTCTTTTACTATTCTAATTCAATTAAAACATAGGACTTCCCACCGGAGGCCCCTTATATACGATGAGAAGTTGCCTATAAGTAAGCAGATTCTTGTTTTACTGGTGGGTACGGAAATGGTATGGAGCTGAGATATCTTCATTCCTATGACAGGTTGCATCTTTTACATGAAGGGCAGAATATGGGTCTCTGGGTTATTTTGCGTGCACCACAGTTTTCGTTTTAATTGCTATGGTGGTTCGATCACTCGATACGCTAAAGTAAGTTATATTCTGCACTTTTGTGGTTACAACATAGGACAAAGGGAACTGAGTCGGGATTTGAGACTCTATTTCATCAAATATGCCCAATACGCAAGATCTTGGTATATGTTAAATACCTTTGTGTATAATTCAAATGGAGATAATGCAGGTTTTAAGGCTATATAAAAGTTTTTTTGAAACTAATTTGGTCATTTTGAACCTTGATCAGATGACACGAACGAAAACTGAGCAAATATAAAATTTTTTTTTTTAATAAATGTGCTGCACCAGCTCATAACAGATGTAAAGCGCAATGAGCCCATACGCATGACGGATCTTCCGTGGATTTAGTTTAGTTTAGTTATATTAGCGTCCCGTTTGAAGCAACACTAGGGCTATTTTGGGACGGACCTCGTCATTTTGAACCGCGGTCAGATGACGAGAACGACACCTGAGCTGGCACCCCCCTCTCCACACCACACCGCACCAGCGGGAGGACGTTTGGTCAGGACGGATTTAAGGTGCAACAGACCCCCTTACACGACGGTTCTTCGATGGAATCGGGTCTCGAACCTGAAACCCTCCGGTTCCGAAGCCGAGACCTCACCACCAGGCCACCACGGCCCGGATCTTCCGTGGAATTGGGTCTCAGAGAGAGAGAGAGCACATTATTCACGAAATTGAGGCTCTGCTATCCTATGTAACTAAATTTAGTGAATATCGGATCAGATATGTATTAGATTTAGTTAAATCTAGTTTAGTTATTTTAACGATTCATTTTGATGTTATTATTAAGGTATGGATCTCATCATTTGAACCGTGGACAAATGATGAAAAAAACACCTGAATCGGCATTTCTTCCCTCTCCACATTTCCTCAATACAACTGGAAAAGAGCGTTTTATCCATGTTATATGTAATGCACATCAGCATCAGATAAACCGCCGAAATTTCTATTGAATCGGGCTTCGAACTAGGAACTCTCTGACCTCCGAGATCTTATGACTAAATTCACTCGCTAAAAGTAAGGATCATGTACAAACAACAGTCCTTTAAATTGGTTAATTTTGTGGGAATTCGCGTGAAATATTTCGAACACTTTACAAAAATTTTGTTTTCTTTCGGGAGCCAGGTAGTCGTGGGGTAGACCAAAACCAAGAATTTTATTTTGGAATTAACGGCACATCTTAAAAGCGAAGTGTGCTGAGCGAATGATTTACTTCTTATCACTATGCCATCAAGCTAGACGGATGAAATTTGGTATATGGTCTTCACACTAAATTTTTAGATTTCTGACACGTTTTGGGCAAAATCTATTGAGAGGAAATTCATTCGTTAGAATATAAATGAACAGGATAACTACAAAATGAAGAAAGCTAGATGAATGCAATTCAGCATACAGATTTAATATCTATATTGTAGATTTCAGTCAAATTCTGAGCCAAACCCGAAAAGGGGTTGACCATCTGTCGGTCTATACTTTCAGAAGAACGTGAACGCGATAAATCGCAAATGTGATGACTTAAATATATCAAGTTCGGTTTGTGATTTTGTGACTGCAACTGTAACTCTATTTCAAATTTTGAGACATAATAGATCAAAGAAATCTAGAAAATTTTGGGGAGACACTCTCGCTGGTTTTAGGTTGTATGATCTTCAATGTATGAAATATAAAAGCGAATAAAAGTACAGAGGATATAAGCATTATATGCCCACTTCTATTCCTTTTTATCTCTTATTGAAACACTTTAAAGAGTGCAAGTAGTTTCATCACGTAACTTATTTAATGGTATTTGATTGAGCAGTTGATTGATTTTGGTTTTAAAAACCCAGCTTTAAGTCTCCAATAACCTTCCAAGGTACAGTTGATAACATTTTAATAATTCCCAGTTGATAACTTTATAAGAAAATTTTAGTTAGTTACATATTAACGTCCCGTTTGAAGCAACACTTGGGCTATTTTGGGACGACCTCGTAATTTTGAACCGTCAGATGACGAGAACGACACCTGAACTGGCACACCCCTCTCCACACCACACCACACCAGCGGGAGGACGTTTGGTCAGGACGGATTTAACGTGCAACAAACCCCCTTACACGACGGTTCTTCTGTGGAATCGGGTCTCGAACCTGAAAATCCCCTTAATGTTTCTGGGTTCGAGACCCTATTCCACTGAAGAACCGTCGTGTAAGCGGATCTGGTGCACGTTAAATCCATAGGGGCATCGGGACCAAACGTTCCCTCGCTATCATGGTGTGGAAGTTTGGAGAGGGGGTGCCAGCTCAGGTGTCGTCCTTGTCATCCGACCGTGGTTCAAAATGACGAGATCCGTTCCAAAATAGCTCTAGTGTTGCTTTAAAATGGGACGATAATATAACTAAACGAAACAACCTTGATGTTTTCTTAAATTCTATATAAAGGACATCTATAAGAATTAGTATAAAAGATTTTCTACAGTAACATTGGTAATTATTAATAGAAAAATGCCTAATTAAAATCATTTTCGCATCATTCCAACACATTTAAAAGATTAAATATCCACTTTTACCGTCATAATAGCCATGATATTTTTCTCAGATTTTCGCAGTTCTAATTGAAAATGATTAGATGATAAAGTTTTTAGGTTGGCATACTATGATGTAAAAATTATTACCTCAAAATGCTACCCTCCATTATACTATGTATACAAAATTTAGCGTATTTAATTCTTAGTTAGTTGGTGCTCAAAAAGAATTTTTAATTAATTTAGTCCAATTTTTTATCATTTCCTTCTAAAATTTCATAGCATACTATTGCGTAAAACCATATATAGTATTTTAATGATACTAGTTTTGTTTTTGTGTATTGTTTTCTTCAATTTTACGAAATATTTTCAAAACAGTTTGTAGCAATGATTTTTATTGTTGTAGCACTCAAACTAGTTTTATTGTTTCGCCAAATCTTTCTCTCGTGTGCTTTTGCTGATGTTAGAATTTTTTTAAAGAAAAAATTGCTTTATTTGGAAATTAATTTCAAGGCAGACTTTCTACTTGAGTTTTTATAAATATGAATTTTTTTTCAGCTTGGCATGCTTTCTATAAATTGCTCAATGCTTAATTCCCTACCCAAAGAATGAGAGGACTACTGTAGCCAAGTCAGGCAAAAGCAAGACAGCTGAATCAAATCTAAAGAAGAATTAGATTAGAAGCTCCAAATTTATGAAAATTTTCATTTATAATCACAACATTTTGATCACAATTTAACCCCTTGACTTAATAATTTCCTTAACTTATTAATTAGATGTCATTTCTTTTTGATGTATTTATTATTATTGTGATTCCTATGATAATGTATTGAACATTCGATGTATATTGAAGCAATTTTAAGTGATTTTTGCTTTTTAAATTACTTAATATTCTCACTTTATGGCCGATTTAAAATTAAATTCACTAATTCGATGTGTGAATCAGACTTCTCATTACATGCGAAATGTTTATTATAAGTAATATTTGGAGTGCTAATATAAACAAACAGAGTAATTAAAAACAAATACAATCCTTGAATGTGAGTGGCAACGGCGGCAGCTGGAGTTCAAAAATTCAGGGCTACCACTCAGTGTCCCTGAATTTTTGAACTGGAATCGAGTCAAATTCTCGGCCTCACAACACTAAAAAAGACCAATGTTGTATTATGAAATAACTTTAAACTATATGACATAATGTTACCACATAAATGGTTTTAAAAATATTTGTAATATTTTCTTTGTATTTGTATTTTGTGAGAATGCAATGAAGAAAATCAAATCAGAGCACAGACTATTTTCGTTTTCCGATTAATAGTTTGATGACAAACGTTGAAACCGATCAATTTTAGTCTAAGAACCTCATGTAATCTTTACTCGTCTGGTATTTGTGTTCTAATGTACTTTTATTTAATTTGACACATTTCATGCTTTTTCGAATGGATTTTTACTCTCTCCTATATCAAGTACAGAGAAAATGATATAATTGTCAAAAAAATTCGATCTCGAGATTTTGAAATTTCCAGTATTTAGATGATTTTACTGAGTTCTAAAACTATATCTTTGGAAAATGCCTATCAATGACAAAGATAACTCAAAAACGCTTTGAGCTAGATGGATGAAATTTGGAGTATGTTCTTTACACCAAATTTGTAAATTTCTATCAAATATTGTTCAGAAGAAATCTATCTGTCCGACTGCTGGAATCGAAGTTAACACGATAGCAATAAAATGAATGGAGCAAGATGTATAAAATACTCTAAATTCTCATATTTAACATCTATAATCTAGACACCAATCAAATTTTGAGCCAAATCCAATAAGTGGTTGACCGTCTGTCAGTCTGTACTTTCAGAAGCATGTAAACGCGATAACTTAAATATATCAAATGTGGTATGCAATCTTGTGAAGGCATTTGTATTTCTGTGTCAAATATCGACTTCAGTAGGCCGGAAAAAAACACATCTTCAACACATATTCACTTTTATTAGAAAAAAAATTTGAGAAGACCACCTCCGCTGGTTTAATCTAATTTTGTGCTTAACAAATTTTATTTATTTTTGGCACACTCGGTGCCTAAAAATGTTCTTAAGAATCATCTTTGTGATCCGTATGAATATGAATGAGGTGAATCTTTATGCAATTAAATCCTGTTCACGAGGATCTGTTGATTCGTCCCTTTGCTTGAAATGCCGGATTCACGCGTAATCACCTCGTGCTACAGATTTCTATGACCTGGATTTGATTTGATATTTTCGTCCTTCCACTTTGTTTATTTTCATTCCAGCAATTAGCTCCGCAATAAGAAATCTACTACAGCGGTTGTGAGCTATCATCCGCAGCTACAACAGCAGCTGAAGTTCAAAAATTCAGGGACAGTGAGAGGAGGCCCTGAATTTTTGAACTGGAATCGAGTCCAACTCTCGGTTTCGTAATGCTGAAAAAGACCAAGGTCCGGCTCATCGTCTGTCTTCGCTAAAGGTCATGGGCTTCACCTGAAGGAGGTGAAGGTACTTTTTTCTCAGCTTTCGATCTTGACTTCCTAACCCCGTCAGAATTGACCTGACCTTCAACAGGTAGCCGCGGCTGCTGCTTGGTTTACTTGCCGTTGCAAAACCGTGGAGTTAAGATTTTAAATACAGTATTACACACATAACTTTTAGATTTTCAGACTGCCGGAGTGTTTGTTTCTATTGATGTAATCGGATATGGATGAGGTGCAAAAGTAACATCTTTCTCCCTTCCCAATTTAATGGAGAAAAGTTCTAATTTTCGTATGAATGTTTTTTTGTTGCGGGGGGAGGTTTGTGCTTATTTCTACTGATATCCTTCATTGTACATAGATGGGGCACAAAAGCTGATTCTACTGATTCATTGTACACAGAGGAGGCACAAAAGCTGATTCTACTGATTCATTGTACATAGAGGAGGCACAAAAGCTGATTCTACTGATTCATTGTACATAGAGGAGGCACAAAAGCAACACCTGTTTCGTTGCTCAATTTATTGGAGATAAATTTTTATTTTCATGTGTAGTCATGAAGCAAGTTTAATGCAGATAGAATTTAATCCAGACATCTTTCTAAGGAATTTTTATTATTAATCCCTAAAACAGACGAAAATAATGAATTAATGGCAAAATAGATAGACAAAATAAACCCACAAAAGTAGACTAAAATCTGACTTATCAAATAGGTAGACTAAAATTTTCTATGATGATGTCAACACCAAAAAGATCTACGGTTTTTTTTTAAGCAAATTTTCACTGGTTATGGACTTACCAGATCACATTTTTTGGCAAAGCCGATATGCTTTTCTGTGAGGAAGCAGTACGGAACAAGTCCATATATTATCAGAGCGTAAGCTTTGGAATAATCAGCGGGAATGGTTGCCTACTGACTGGACGTGAATGAAGCAGAAAACTTGATCAGAATTCCAGCTTATCAAGGATTTTGCCATCCTGGTTGCAGAAGATTATTCACTAAAGACCTAGACGACAATAAGTCTGCAATAGCTATGGAAGTCATTGTGTTTTTCTCACATGCTCATTTACAATTACTTTTTTACACTTTTTTTCTTTTCTTTCTCCTCCCCCCCCCCCCCCGTTTCCTCCATTTACTATTTTACTTCTGAGATTTATGGGCGAAAACAGTAGGAAGGAACCAACTGTTCCCCAATTTGGTTTTCATTTCTCTTCTGGCCTGTTCGGGACAACACTTTCCTGCCGGAATGTGTTGTCCCGTAATGTTCCATCTTTCCCCGTTTGGCTTCGAAACGAGCACGGTTTCGATCCATTATCTATCTATCAACTGGACAATGGATTTTAGGTACTTTTAGAATATGTTTATGCCAATACATTTTATCCTGATGGGAGTTAAAGAGGATTTGTTTGCGCTACATACAGCTGATCATTTTCTTTTTACTTTCTCGTACATGAAGTCTAGAGAAAGTATAGTAATCCTCAAAAAATTCGAACTCGAGATTTTGACTAATTACCACGTTTTAGATATTTATGAGTTCGAAAACGTATTTTTGGAAAATGTCTTTCTGGTCGATTGTTCAAATATAACTCAAGTTACAAAACGAAGAGAGCTGGATGGATCAAATTCTATATACAGAATCAATATCTATAATATAGACACCTGTCATATTTTGAACCGAATCCAACAAGGGATTAACCATCTATTGGTTTGTACTTTTAAAACATGTAAACATGGCAACTCAAAAATGTTTTCATACATTTAAATAATGTTATCCTCCCTCTCCTTCTGTAAACAAACATAGATCTTGGCTAAAGTAGAAGGCGTTTGCATGGCCTTGTCGTGAATTTAGCATTTTTACTGAATCTCTCGTGTCATCTTTGGCGAGTGTTTTTGGCGACGTGTAGTTAATAGTATCCGAAAAAAAAATTTAGGTTTTAGACTCGTTTTTCCCAATCTATTGAAACAAAAATTTGACACAAAACTACGCTTGTTATCATAAAATCACATACTAAGTTTTAAATAATTGAGTCAGAGCGATTTTGAGTTATCGCGTTTACGTATTTCTGAAAGTGCAGAACCGACAAACGGTCAAACACTTGTTGGGTTTGGCTCTACATATGACAGATATTTGCATTATAGATGTTAGACCTTTGTATCTAATTTTATACATTTAGCTCACTTCATTTTGTAATTATTGAGTTCACTTGTATTCGAGCAGCCAGCCAGCCAGATTTCCTATCAATGGATTTTACTCAAACCTGGAGAAAAATCTACACATCTGATGCAAAGACTGTATACCAAATTTCATGCATCTACCTCAATGCCTTTTTGAATTATCTTTGTCAAAAACAAATGGACAGGTATAATGATAGTGGAAAGTGTTTCTCAAGATAGGGAAAGTATAAAACATGGAAAATCGTCAAATCATAGAGTTCACATTTTTTTTTTTTTTTTTTTTTTTTACTGTTACAACACTTTATAAGAGGAAGCAAAATTTTCTTTAGAAATTAGAAGATCGAAAATCGGTTAGAAATTGCATGAATGGAAATTAAATACAACTTTTTCATGATTTTTTCGAAATTACCCACTCCGAATTTCCTATGTCATTTACGAAAATGTAAAAGTGTAATGTATATTTAATAGAGTGACTATTAATTTCAAAACAGTTGATGCAATGAACCGTCACCTGTTTATACGCCATTTCATCATTATATGTATAAAATCCTTACAAAAAAAAGAACCATCTCTAAAATGCAGGACAATTATAATTAATTTAGATGCAACAAATAAATAAAATCATGTTGACTAAATAACGTGTCAAAACTGTCATAGCCGAATGTTTGATTTATAAATAAAAGGCAACCAGACATAAGACAAAAGGGCTCGAGGCTACTGATTCCAGTTTGCTTTCATAATTTCTTCAAGATTCTGTAATAGGCGGACTTTTTTTTCCCTCTCCTTCTTTCATTGCGCTGCCCAAGGCTGTTCGCTCAGATGTTTTCTCCGGATATTTCCAGCTTTATTTGAATTAAACGTGAGCTGAAATCAAAATGATAATTATTTTTGACTACTTATTTTCTCACGATTATTTTTCTTCTTGTGCACGGCCGACCACCCCGCTTCACTACTGAACGTGGCAGTATCGACAGGATTTGTTGTGGCCGACTGCTGCCTTTAACATAATCCATCCTATTACTGACAAATTCTCCAAACTGCCATCCTCTTTAGAAGCGGTTGGCCCTAAGTCACAGGTGGTCAATCTCTGACCTTCCTCCTCATCTTCCCCTACCTTTGTCATCCTGTTTTACGAGCAGCAGGTCAACACTTCGAGAAAAAATTTCTCAAAATTCTGTGTATTCCTCCAAATGTTCGTCTTACAACAGAAGAAAAGCAAACACTTCAAAACTTTAAATTTTTGGCAAAAAACTGCCAATTTTCAACACCATGTCTTTCAGTATTTTAAGATTTTCTGGCACCATCAGTATTGAGCTTAAGTCATTATTTTCTGCTTTTAGATTCTTTCTTAGTTCTGAGACTTCTATACATTCTTTTAAATAATGGTAAACAGTAACGATTTTTCCACAGATGCACTTATTTTCCTGCATTCTTCCAAATCTTTGGAAATATGCGGGAAATCTCCC
>JAPMOR010101684.1:53638-86333 GCA_026543865.1 Argiope aurantia
AGTCGCGAACCGGATACTCGGGTGTGTACTGCGCTTAAAATTTTGCAAACAGCTTAAGAAACACGTTACCTAGTTCATGAATTACAGAAATAAACTGAATAACACTGTTTAAATATTGGGATTCGACTGATAAATAACAAGCCTTTTTCCATCATGAATCATTAAAACTATCATAAAATATATCTAAATGAGCGATTTACTTATTCTGTGGTTTTTGAAATGCAGAATGTATTAAAGAAAATTCTGCCAAAGATTAGAATTTGAGAAAATAGCTTTTAAAGATTTAAAATAGCATTAAAAGGTAAATAAACATAAAAATCACGGTAAGTTCTCAAAAATGGATTTTGAAACAAAATTCAAAAAGTTTTATAAAGAAAACTTTCAAATATTTAATACATTAAATTTAAAAAATCAAATTTTTAACGAAAAATTGAATTTTTAACGTCGTAATCTACCTTAAAAATTCCTTCACATTTTTTCATCGGTATTAATTTAGGCTCTTGTGACGCAGTTAGTTGTGCCGCCTTAATTTAACTTTGAATTCCAAACACACACACAAAAAAAATCCCAAAACAGTTCGAAAACATGCCTTTAGATATAAATGGCAAGTGTCCGTCTTGTGATGATGATGCCATTTGAACTTATTTCAATTCAAATGTCATATGCATATTTTTACATAAATTCAATCAATTTACAGAAAGTAAAGCATTTATTATATCAAATATTTATAAAAAATTCTTTTATAAACTGGTCACCTTTGGTGACTAGTTGGTTTGCCTGAAGTTATGCTCTTTAAAAATTTTAATTAAATATTTATGCACTTTGGTTTCTTAATAGCTTCTTCAGTAAAATATTTTGATGCTTCAAATCTCGATAGTTATATAATTCATACTAATACAGAAGCCTTCCATATTCAGAACATTGTACAATATATATCTCTAATTTTCTGTCTGCTATCAAAAAGATTTAAATATGGAAAATAATATTTAATTTCATTTCAATCAATAAATGTACTTCTGAAAACAATTACGAAGTCAAAAATTCTATCTAGTCCTTCAATCCTACAAATCATATTCAGTAAAATTATCTTGACAATCTAACGTGTCCAAGTGATAAATCTTTGAATATCATTATTTAGGCAATAAGCAATTATAGTATCTTAGACAATCAGTCTTGTGGAAATTCCAAGCCTTGACTGGAATATTTTCTTACAAGACCATCAATGAAAAGGTCTATAATCGCACGTTTTCATTAAAACGCCCTTTGTAATTTTCATAATTCAATACGTTTTAATTGCAAAAGAGTAGAATTTTTTTCCTTACAATATTAGTGTTTTAAGAATATTTTATTAAATATGACTCACAAAATAGAAAATCTGTTTAAAAATTCATTATTCATGGGAACATTTATTGATTCAAACTATAAAAAATATAATTATTTGTTTCATTTAGTATATTAAATATATATGAAATATTTTATTTTTATATATATTTAATTCTATTAAATATATATGAATTATATATTAAATTATATGAAATTTATATATGAATACACTAGAAATTAATTTCTGGGCATTCATTAGTGAGGATATCATGTATATATTCAACTTTGAATGTCTTAAATAAAGCTGAATTAATAATATAACTATCGTAAATGATCACAGAAAACTTTTTCTGGTATTATTAAGATAATATCACATTTCATATTTATTTTATTTCATACAATGTGTACTGAACATTGCTTTTTCCTAGGTTTAGTTTGCGGTAAAAGTTAATTTAATTTTTTTAATTCGAGTTTTTATCAACATGATGGCAACGCACTATTAAAAGCTAATTTTTCCCACGTTAATTTTGTGAGAAATAAATTATTGGAAAATATGACTAAAATATTTTTTTAAATTATTAAAAATAAAAACAATTTATAGATAGATATATATCATTAAATAGATTATACACACAAAACACACATGTCAACGCAGACACGCGCGCATCTAATAATCAGTCTTCGAGCAAATTGGGTACTCGACACCAATTCTTTAATTCGATAGGTAGAAAAGTCTGAAATTGCGCGTTTTAATAGAATAATGATATTTAAATTTTCATACATCTGTCAGCTTTAGTGATTGATTTAATTGACTTTTGTTAAATATGATTCACAGGACAGAGGGTTTAAGTAAAATTTAAAATTTGTAATTCATTAAAGCATTTATTGACTCAATTTGCATAAAATATTATTTACTTAATTTAGACCATTTTGTTTGCAGATGTACTTCACTTGTTAAAGGTTTACAAAACAACTGTTGGACCCTGATTAGAATGGAAATCCTGCATATATTAAACCATTTTTGCCTTAGGTAAAACCTATTTATTGAATTAATAGTATTTGTAAAAAATCATAGAAAAAATTTTCTTTCATTCATTTTTTAGAAAATATGTCATACTTATTTCATTTCATACAGACATGTGCTGAAATTTTAAATTTTATATGGTTAATCTGCAATAATAGTTAACTTATTAATTTGAGCTCTCATGTGATGGCAATCGCTCATGCAGCTTAAATTTTATTATTTACAAAAATTATATCAGAAATTATTATTGGAGAATGATATAATAAGAGCATAACATTTTATGAATTTTAATTGCCATTTTTAAGTCAATAAAACACTAATTCTACAAAAATTACTTTTTTATTTTCAAAAATTTCACAACATCAAAAGACAATATACAAGTAATAAATAAAACAATTAGGTACACACACAACTTCATAGTTTTCTTCTCAACATATAAATAAATTAAAGCTATGATTGAAGAAGATTCTAGTCAGTGGTGGCTCAACAATTAGACTGATATTAATTTAAAAGCTTATTTTTTTTACCCCCCCCCCCCTTATTTGTACAGCCAGTTCGACGAGCAAAGAAAGTAGAATAATAAATGGTAAAAGAATGTGTCAACAAATAGGAGAATCTAAGAATGTGCAGTAATTTTTCCTTAAAAAATTCAAAATTTGAATATTACAGAATGGACAGAAAAAAACGGCTTTCTTTCTAGCTGCATTCAATGATGATTCAATAAGAATTTTTGCAGTAATGTTTAGCATTCAGCCAATGTTTTCTCACATCAAAGGACCAATTCACTCAAATTTTTTACTTATACTTATTTGCTAATTTATGACTTTAGGTCTGTTTTCAAATGTCCTCAAAAGTATTGCATATATTTAACCCCTTTTCATACAATGACGAGCCAGACACACATTGTAATTTTTAAGTCTGGAATTATGTAATTTAAAATACAAGAATTACTTATAAATGTTTCAATATTCTAAATTCCCTTTTATTATTAGAGAAATTAAAATAATAATATATGTCAAGAAACAGGATGTGTCATTTAATTAAATAAACTTGTAAGTCAAGGGGTTAATACATTAGATGTCATTCTTTAAAAACTGATATGCAGGCAATTTTCTTAAATTATAACGATTAAAAGAGGCAAAGTTGTCCTTTTTAAATAAATTTCAATAGTATTTTTTTTTTTTCTAGAAACAAAAAAATTTTGAAGCGGTTTCTGAGTTGATGAGCTGCCACTGGTTCTAGCATATGTTTTTCAGTTCATTACAAATAATCTCAAGATTTTGGCAAACTTTTCATTATTTACGACAAAAAAAAATAATTAAAAGCACAGTTACTGAGTTACATCAAGAACAGAATCTGTCAATATGTCAGCTTGTGATAGAATTTCTATATTATGATTCTGTTTTAATTGCTCAAGTTGTTCTTCAGTACCTTGTATAACTTGAATATCTCCATGTTCCGTATGAATAATCTATGAAAAACATAATATATTTCTTTGAATAAAAAATAACTAGCAAAAATTTTGCTCAAAATTAATTCAATTAATGAAATAATGGTCAGCATACTCCTTTCCAAAGATTGATAAATGAATTTATTAATGATATCAAAATGATAGCCTCAAAACAAACAAAATATTCAGACATTAAAAGCAAATTTAACCAGCCTCTAAAATATCTCGTTAAAAACATATTGTTTATTACAGCTATTTTTAACTAACAATATAATATTATCAGCGTTTATTTGTAATTTCTAACAGAGTTTCAATGCGCAGTTTAATTTAAGCAAGATGTTAAAAATATTGTTAATTTTTTCATAAATATGAAATTTATTAACAAGACTGTAAATGTAAGATATGATACAATAACATGTTGTTATATTTAAAAAGTTCTAACAATATTATTTATTGACAAAATATTTCTTAACCCACTGAGAAAATTGTTTTTGTATTCAGAAAAGTTTTTCCTTTAAAAACATGCAAAAGGAAACTAAGTTATTATTTAAGGGAGAGAAGAAAAATTGTTTTATTTTTCAAAACTAAAATATTTTCCTAATTTATAACAATATATAAAAAGTGCCTTTAAAAATTATGATAGATATATATTTCCGAAATAATGATCTTGGTTCAATAATTCACTACTCTAGTAACAAAATTCTCTTTTTATAAATTTTAATTGAATTTATATTTTTCAATTTTATCAAAAAGTGCAAACTCTAATTTAATTTGCATTTCATGTAAAAAGCAAGGAAAGCAATGTTGCGGCTAAACAAATGGGTGCTCAAAAGTGACTAGTGTTTGATATAACTGACATCAAATTGTCAGACCTAGGTTCCTTATAAAATGACCATTTTTGATTATAATAAATAGAATAGATCAAATAATTTCTTACAACTAAAGATCCAGTAAATCTTAAAACGGTAGAAAAATTCCAAAATCATACTTTAAGATTTTATACATATTTCCTTCATTTGAACTTCAAATCTAAGCAGTTTCTAACAAAAGTTTATAGTTAGTTATTGCTGAATTACAAGTATAATATGCAGAGTATCAGGATAGAGATTTATATTAAAACTATTAGGAACATTTTACATCAAATTTTCATTCTTATGGTTTTAATATTTAAAGTTTTGAAATCAATCTTAATCATTTACTCAACTACAGTTTTTATAAAACTTTTTCTGAACTAATTACCTGTGTAGCAATACCTTCAGCAAATGTTATAGAATATCCATCAGATTCTAATTTTAATGGAATAATCTCTGCTAATTCATGTTCTTGTAGATATTCCACTATTGGAGGCTCTGTTTTTGTAATTATCATACTCTGTGCTTGGTCTATAAGATTTGAATTTGACTGAGATTCTCCATTGGTCTGTAAGCTGTTAGTTCTATTGGCATGCAAAGATCTGAAAAGGAAAGAAAATAATAGCCAAATTAATTAGTCCTGCTTCATTAGAAAAAAGATCCTACATTTTTAAAAATTAAAAACTTTGAGATAGAAAATAATGATTAAATGAATATTTAACTAATAAAAAGAATAAAGTATAAATAACAGAATGAATAAAAATCTATTTTTCCAATTAAGTGCTTTCATGAACATATAGTCATTGCCAGTTTAAATATTGATAAATTGAACTCATATTCACAGTTTTAAAGCTTTTAGAATTCTGTAAATAGTTTAAATTTTCGATGTTTACACTTAAACATTTTGAAACCGGTCAAATGTTAATTGTTTCACCCTCTGTTGAGAGGTATAAGTAAATAAAAATAAATTACTTTCTTGCATCCAGTTGAAGACATCACTAAATGTGTTATGTCAAGATTAAGATATTATCACTTAAAGAGCTACAACTAATACTTATTATGTGGTATAAAACATTAATGAAATACAAACATGTAGAAATTATTTACAGAATTTTATATATCTTAAAATTATGATTGAGAACTCAATCATTGCTATTCAGATAATGAAAACATCCATTTCTGATTTGCAAGTCATGTAATTTAAAGATTCCAAAATTACTTTGCCACTTTAAAAACAAAAATAATTTCAATAACAACACATTGAATTGAATTTATTTAGAACACAATCAACATTCTTTCTTTTAAAACAAAAATTATTCAAGTATTGCTTTCTTTGGTGCCCATTTAAAAACAGACGTAGAATCATTCAGCTGTGATATATTCAGTCATAACATTTATTTGTCTTTATTGAATGATTTGTTTCCATAATTCTAAAAATGGATTTTTTTCACTCTGATTTTAATTTATTAAATTTTTATTTCATATGAATAATATTAACTCTTAATGAATTTTGGAAAAAGATTTTTCAGAATATACAATATATACATTGTATATAATAATAATTAATTATATACAAAAGATTTTTAAAAAATACTTTTTAATATCCTGTTAAGAGTGGTTTTTAAAGACACATTTTTTATTAGATTTGCAATAAACCTGATTCATCCAAGTTTCAATTGTCTTTAATTATTCTTCTATTTTTATCATTTAATTATTTATTATAAAATAAATCTTCCTATTATAACTGACAAGAAATAATAGCATATCAAAATTGAAACTAACTGGGTCGGGTTTCCCCCCTCTCTCTTTTTTTTAAAAATATTAAATGAGAAAATGCATGTATCTTACCTATCTTTACTACCTTTAACAGTTAAGGGTAAACCTTTTTGTTTTCTTCTAAATGCAAACCGACACTTGGAATCAATATTTTGCCTAATACGAAGCCATTCCTTATGACTAATACCAAACATATACATTACATGACCTAAAAAAGAGAATTGAAACATTAAGCAGCAACATCATAAGACATGTAGCTTTTAAATATTAATGACATCTGTTATATTTAAAGATATCACTCAAATTTGCAATATTGCTCATATAGTAATATGAAAACTAATTTAACTTCACACCGTATGGAGAATATTACAAAATATATTGTTATAGAATTAAAATGATTGATTTTTCTTTAAAATGAATAAAGAATCAGGAAAGGAAACATAATAAAGAATTTCTTAGGAAAAGTTTTTTAATGCATTTGATGCAAATGCACATATATTAAAATTCTTTGGTATTTCTTTAAATTTGGCAATTTTTCTCTTTTCAGCATCTTCTTCTTATCACACTTAATGTTGTATACAGATTACTGTTACTAAAACATATAAAAATTAACTACAAAAACTTTAAAATAATGGAAATAAACCTTGAACTAATATCTTTGCATTATGTTGCAGCAACAAGCTTTTGTCTGACATAATTACAGAAGAGATATTGAAAGTTTCTTAGGAATGATGAATCCTTCTTATTCACAATTCGAATTATGTAGAAAGCTGAAGGTAATAAAAGTATGCAATAAATTTTGTCAGATGAGGAGAAAAATTACAATTTTCTAAACATTTCTTCTAATTTCCTTCTCAATTCTAAGAAAAAAATTGTAGCATTTGAAATGAAATTTTATCATTTCAAAATAAAACAAAGTTTATATCAAAAATAATAGTTATTGCTAATTTTAAAAAGATAACTTTAAATGTTTCACAAATTATATTTGTTAAAAAACTACTTATTCTGACATAAATTAATCTGTAATAAAATAATGGAGTAATAAGAATAACAGGAGCTTCTTTTTACCCTTTGTTTTGGATTCTAAAATTAGTATTTTACGCTAATTTTATTCTTATCTACTGGATTCTTTTTTATACCTTTATTATTTATTACAATTCATACACCTTAATGAAAAAGAGAATGTACACAGTGAAATTTAATATAATATTTGTATTAAATTTTGAAACTGAATTCCTAATGCATGTTGGCACACATTATATTTTATACATTTAAAGTCCATTTTACCACTTAGGTTATTGTGCTTATTCAAAGAAAAATGTTTACAAAACATATTTTAATGAGTTTGAAAGTTTTTTAGTTTGAAGTGAAGTTATTTAAAGCAAACTTTTAAATAAGTATTATATAACAGAAAAATATTATTTTTAATGCATTTTTGAAAACATATTTTACTGATAAATATATTTCTCTATATAACTACCTTTTTAGAAACATCAAAGGATTGTTATTTTTTATGAAATAATTTTAAGAGTAACTTAAATAACATTATTAAGTTATCTGAAAATTAATTTTCAATATTTAATAATAAATCCCTTAACTATACATTAACAAATATTACTAGAAGAATCAAGTTAAAATTATAAATTGAGATTATTTTTATGAACATTCCATATCAATGTTAGCTATTTGAGACAAACTTTAATTTCCAGTATATTAAAGAGAAAAAAATTAACAAATAAACTTGCTTTGGAACAAAGCACATTTTACATCACAGATTCTTAAAATTTTCTTTACTTGTGACTAAAATTAATGACAAAAAAATTTGTTAGAACAATCAAAAAAATGTGTTGCAATTCCAAAATATTCATCATGGCAAATTAAATTCAGTTTAAAGTATTCAATCAATGTGTAGAGAAAAAAGAAATAACAAAAATCATCTTATTTACAAACACTGAATAATTTTTTAAAAAAATTATGGTTAAGCTTTAGTAATCCAATTAAAAACATACTAATAGATAAAGCAAAGTTTCTTTATGTCGTATTTGTGTTATATTTAATTGAAAGGGAAAGGGAACTAACTTTAGTAATTGATTTTTTTTCTATGATGATAATGAACAGGTAGAGATTACTAACCATTGTCAGTAGAAAGGGATTTTATATGTTTCAAAATGAAATTTAGAAATGAAATCAAATTACTATACTGATTTGGAGATTACAAAAGATATACAAAGACGGAAGTTATGCATAAAAAAGTATGCAAATATATGCTGTTATAAAAAAAGTATGCAAATATTTTCCAAACTAATACCAAGTAAATGGTTTTCTAGTTGATATAGAATACACGATTACAATACAAATGTCAATTTTCTGTTAATAGTAAATAATTTCATTTATTATCAATTCCCTATATTAGATGACCCTTCAATCAAATTCCTTAGTTTAAAAAAATGAGATGAAATTATGCATCATAAGACTGGACTATTAAAAGAAGCAACACAACTCTCCTTGCAGGTTCCAAGATGCAATCTAACATAGAAAATAAACGATGTAAAAAAAAATAATTCAATGGCAAATAAAAGTTAAATTGTATTAGGATTTATTTATCTCAGATACTGATAAAATTTAATCCAAAAATAATCAATCCTATGTTGAATAATAATAATTAATTTTCCAGTATGCTTAAAAAATAAGTGTTAACAAAGTATTTCATTGTATATACAGAAATCTCTGTTTTCAAAAAAACTAATTTTGTATGAATTTTAGCTTCTTTTTTAATCAGAATTATTAGAAGATATACATTTTTTTTTAATGAAATCCACTAATAATTTCAAGATTTTTCGATCAATGAATTTAGTATATTTAAAGGCATAATATATCTTATTAGTAAATGTCAGATGAAGGAATGGTATACAGATAACACATTTTACAATCTATATGACAGAAGTTTTAACTTTTTATTTGTTTAAAGCTAAATTTTAATACAATTAAATATTTAAAATTTAGAAAACATTTTACTTACATTTGATGCCATAAATTTTTAAAGGATCCAACTGTTCCTTGCCATGTTTTCCAGTGCCAGATATATTAGACCTGGCTTGAGTTTCTCGATCAAATAAGTGATCAAGAAGAGTTAAAGCCATTTTTTCAGCAGTTGGGCATGTATTATTGATAATTTCTAAATCTCTACAAGTAAATGTATCAAATTTTTAAACATATTGAATCACAATATCATACTGCTACTAATAATTATGCAATAAACAAAATGAAATATAAAAGAAATATCTACTTCTATATCCATATTTTTTATAAATGATGCAAAAAAAGGCAATTTGATTCAATTTGTTATTTGCTGTAAAATATTGCATTAAAATATTGCATTTGTTATTTGCATTAATTCATCATTATTAAATTATGAAATGGAAATATTTTAAAATTAAATTGGCCATGGAACAATTCCAAATAATTATTATATTTAATAATTAACATTTTTATAAGGTTAAAAGTATAAAAGAATAAATTTATAATTAAACATATATGAATATATTTCCAAAAAAAAAAATTCTGAAGATATCAGGAGAAGATTAAAAAAAAAAAAAAAGAATTAAAATTACATTATTTTTTTAGTATAATTAAGAATGATTGATATTCTTATTTAATTATA
Source organism: Argiope aurantia (assembly GCA_026543865.1). Taxonomy (NCBI): domain Eukaryota; kingdom Metazoa; phylum Arthropoda; class Arachnida; order Araneae; family Araneidae; genus Argiope; species Argiope aurantia. The sequence goes on from JAPMOR010101684.1 coordinate 63,724, forward strand.
AATAAATGCTTTTATTAAAAGAAAACATCTTTCTTCAACACAATTACTAATACTTAAGAAAAATATCTTTATCAATTAAATTTATTTTGAATTCATTTCATATTTAAGACCCTTTTACACATTCATTAGTATAGTGAAAAGAGAAAAAATGAAATATTTCTGAAAAACAGTTTCATATTTAAATTTGGGAAGCTAATTAATACTTTTTGAAAAACTTTAATTACTGATAATGTAACAAAATATAAGTTGGGCAATTTTTTTTTTAGTTGAAATGAACCAAAAATAAATGTGTGTATTTGTGTTTGGTAAACTATTTTTTAAATTACAAGGATCAATTACATATAGAGAATTTAAAACAGCACTTTCTGTTATTTTCAATGTTTGTGCTCATCTATTTTTTCATTAAACTATTCTTCTCACTGAATACAATACAGAAATTTGTATTTAACAGACATTTCAAAACATCAGAAACTTTTTATTTTTTCAACATCTTAAAGTTGTTCTTTTAAGGCTTCATAATGTATGTATCTATTTATTGAGGTTTTTGATAAATCTGATAGAATGGAATTTTATTTTTATTTTTTTGTTAAATTAGATTTGCAATTCTAAAATCTAATTAGAGTAAAATGGTTTATGTATTTTTATCAGTGAATGCTTATTTCCTAATTTGGCTGGCAAAATACAAAATATAATTATTTAATAAATAATTACATTATTTAGTGCTTATTGTACTAAATTATATCTTCCATGAACTGCTGAAGTTTATAATGAGTCTAAAAAACCAAAAAGGTATTGTTTTATTTATTCATTAGAACAGCTGATATAATTATAATATACTCTGCTGGAAGTATATTTTTAAATTTCACTTTGAAAAGATTACTTCATTCTTTATGATTTTTATGTGGAAAATTACACACTAAGCTTTATACCTTGATGGTATACATATAATGATGAGTACATATGTGGTGATTAGACATGTACAATGGGTTCTTACAAAAATGAAATTGAGGAAAATAGCATAGGACACCAATGAAATACAAATATATTACATTTGCAAACAAATTAAAATTCTCTTTTTTTAAATTTGAAGCACACTGTAATTTGTTTGTAATACTCAAGATACTCGAGACAAAATTTTTAAATATGGAAGTTAGTTTTACTAAGCAAATTCTACAAAAGAAAAAAAAAATTAAGACTTACACAGGATTTATACTGCATCTCACTCGAAGATCACTATTGTTTGGATCACCAAGCCAAGAACCATCGGGATAAGCTTCTATAAACATAAAAAAATACCATATAAATAGGCAAACTTTTTCATATATTTAGTTGTTTTAAAAAATCATGATGGGAACAGATGGATATATTCACAATTTTCATTAAATCAAAGCCTTCAAATAATTTAAGAAAAAAAAATCATTTAACTTTATTATTGATTATAAAAATAATCCAATTTTTAAAAATAAATATTTTTTTCTAAATATTTATTTTGTAACACATATATGAACTAAAATTAAACAATGGAGAATAAACTAAGTATTTAAAATTATAAAAGCAGCTATTAGATGTTAGAGTCACATGTAAAAAATATTCTGCAGAAGTAACAAAAGTAAACAAAGAAGATTAAGCTTGCCTTATATGAATTCTTTAAACATTTTGTTGTATAATTACACATTTGCACTCCAAATAATACAAATACAGAAATTTTAATTTAAAAAAATAAGAATGTGTATGTATTGTTCTGTCTTGTTTTTAAAAAATTAATTTCTCTTTGCAGAAGCGTTTCATCAGGAAAATTTTTTCAAACATCAAAAAACAATTAAGATAATGTAAGACAGAAATTTATCAAAAAGAGATTCCTTCAAGTTTACTCTTAAAGCACAGATTAAATCATACAAAGCAAGTAATATAAAATATCAGCATTAGTTTAAAATTCATAGTACTTGTATCCTTTTTTTCTATGATGAATTTTGATAAAAATAGATTGCAAAATTTTCAGAAATATGCTAAAACTTAGTTATTAAATATTGAACAGAAGTATAAAAGATTTCTAGGTTCATTTAAAAGTTTGGCTTACTGTTTATTATAATACCTACTCCAATCCTTAGAAGTATATCACTTATCATCAGTTACAATTTGTTTTTATCATATACAATTTGTTTTTATCATATACAATTTGTTTTTATCATATTATATAATATAAAAAAAGTTTTCAATCATCATTTAAAACAAAATTTTCAAAAATTGTTTTGAATTCTAAACTGTATTATCTAACTGTGGGGGGGGGGAAGCATTTAGGGCATAATTAAAGCTAACAAAATTCAAAATGCTTTATTATTTGTGATTTTTAAAAAATAAAAGATATTTTTTAATACTTAAATTAACCACTGACATGTTATATTTATAATAAGCTCATTCCATTTTTAAGAATTAATGAAAATACAGTGCAAAAATGGTCCTTCATTTCAATAATTTTATATTACCTTCACAATTTGCAGACATAAATTTTGGAACACAGGCATCACTGGGAATATTAGAAAATTCTGAAATAAAAATAGCATTAAAATTATTTAACATTTTTTAATGAATGTCATATTAATAAAAAAAAATAGCATGCAGCTTCTAAGATAATTTCTTTTCTTCATTTAAAAATAAGCCAGAAACTGCACTTCTCAATTCATTTCTTCTTCATCTTATTTTTAAAGAAAAATGAGATTATTAACTGACATAATAATTTTACAAATTAATGATAAAATTTTAATTATAGTAATACACCATTTATATATTTCTCAATTCGTTATTACAGTCTCAAATCACTTTCTACTCATTGAAACGTTGTCCACTCATTAAAGTACTTTATTTATAATATACAAAGCTTCGGCTATATGTCATCTTTCAACTTTTGAAAATGCACAAATTTTTCAATTTCTTGAAAGCAAAGACCACTTTTGAGGAGAATATGAAATATATAAAATCATATTATGACTTGAATCATATAAGACTGAATTATTCACACTCAATGGATTAAACAAAGAAAAATAGTCTGATGCTGATTTTAAGTGAAGTTGAAGAATGGGAAAAATCTAATCCAACTTCTTTTAAAGATGTAATGAATATTTAAAAAACCTCAAATTTATTTTGTTAAACGCAACAGGAAAAAAATTAAACAAAACAGGAAAAAAAAATGTTACGAAATTATTTTAAATCCTGCTGTTCATTTAATGATTAGCTAATCGGTATGTACGACAAATAAGGGATGTCGACTGATTAATTAAATATCTATCTTCAGGTACATAAATCAAATTAAAAGAAATGTATCATCAATAATCAAGATATACAATAAAGATGAGTCTTCTCACTTTTAAGATAATTATATTTTAAAATTTGATCATCTTCATACTTTGCACATTAGCATTACCTTAAAAAGTTAAAAATTATAACTTTTAAATGAAGTTGGTTGGTAGCATTTAGTTTGAAGCAATTAAAATTCTGATTAGGCATTTTTTGTTTATACTTTATTTTATATCAGTTTCTTGAAAGATATATAAATAGAGCTTTACAGTAAATAACTTATTAATTATATTATAGTATTCATATTGAAACAGCAAATAATATGTAATATTATTAATAAGAATAAACAAAGCATAATTTCATGGTCATAAGTTTTAAAAAAAAATGGTATATCAAAGAAATGATAATCACTTTTTTATGAAATTTTATAGTTAAAACTCAATAATTCATCCCAATATCGTGCTGAAAGGGGAAGGGACATATAAATATTTCAATTCTCAAACATACACTAATTCATACAATTGCTTCATGCAGCAGTTTCAAGAATTTATCAAAGGAAGAAAAGGGGGAAAGTATTTTATATTATCTCATTTAATAAATGTATTTATACAACAGCAGCATTTGTTGCATGAGACAAATCAAGACAAAGATAAATCTTTTACCATGAAATTCCATAACATATCATCAAAGATAACTCATTAACTCTTTCTTTATCATCATTTAACTCTTTTCTTTATTTAATATTGTACCATCTCCATAATTTTTTTGAGTTATGCGCAAACAGAGACACATGAAGATGGATGTTTCTTATGTAGTTTTGCTGAGTTTGCATATCCTATTCAACCTGCTGGACAATCAACAATATGGCATGAAGATAAAATGATTAAATTTATAAGCAGTTTGTTGTTTACAGGAATGTGAAATTAGTAGAAATAGCTACCACCACTAGCAGCTAAAATAAACTTTCCCCGGTTAGGCATCGAATGGATCTGGGGTTAGACAACAGAAAAGGGCAACTCATTCCTTGCTGATTCAAGTCTAGGCCACACTTCATCAACTGTATTAGCTGGAGAGGGGTGGCAGGTTCAAGCTCTGAGCAAACCATGACCAGATATTTTCAATAGGTGACAGATTTGGAGACCATGCAGGCCAGGGGAAACAATCAAATGCCTTGTGTATCAAGGAAGGTCAGAATGCAATGTGCAACACGCAATCTTGCATTAACTTGTTGGAAGATGGCATTCGGCAGACTTTGAAGATAGGGCATAACCACTGGATGTAAGAAGTAAGAAATATACTAACCTGCATTCAAATTACTTTCAATCCGAACTAGAGATGTGTGTGTAATGTACTGAATGTCTGCAACTTCAAGCATTAGTCATGGAAGGGCATTGAGATCCTGCAAGCCGTTCGATATGACCCTCAACACCCCATTGATTCTATATTTGCATGACAGTTGTTAGATTTTGACCAGTGCAAAGGGCGATATCACAGAATAATTCACACACTCGATAAGCAACGATCCTGCCTCTATCAAATTCTTAACAGTTGCTGGTAAGCAATTCTTCTTATTCGAGGCATAACACGTTATTCTAAGCAAACTCCAACCTTTCAAAGTGTTTTCTGAAGGAGAAATGAACACAATTTTTCTTTTATGCAGTTCTTCAAATGTTGTGTCTCCCTCCTGCATTGTCTAAATGCTCTAAAATACTAATCATTTACATATCTCAACCTTTCCTTCCATTCATGTGATTTTGAGCTTCATCACATCATTTCTTCCTGGTGTTGCAATTTTAATGACCAGCAGTGTATTTCAATAAATTGAGATACACACTGTGGATTCTCTTTAGAAGCAGCCATTCTATAAAGTTTACTCCCCAGCCTTACTTTATCAATAACTTAATTAATAGATGTAATGTGACACAGGCTTGTATGCAAGACATCATATCAACTGCTTTTTTTAGTGTTTTAAAATTGTTATAAGATTTAGTGGCCAACTTGTAGACCAGGGATTCTCAACATTTTAAAATTCTGTACTACATTAATAAGAATCAAAAACATATGTACCACTAAAAAAACATTTTCAAATTAAAAATCAATGTGCACCTTAGTGTTTATAATAAAAATATTTCAAACTCATACTATTTTATTATATTTGCATATGAAATTTTTATACATTTTAATAAAATAAAAATATAATAAATATTACAGTAAAGAGTGAACAAAAATTGAGCATTTACTAATGAGAATTGGCAAGCAGAATTATAATGAATAAGCCTGTTTCATCATAGAATTTCAATATATTGGACATTTTCACTTATTTGCAAGAAAATTATGAATTGAAAGGCAATTAAAAATTTTATCATCATGTTAGAAATATATTCATCATTATAATTAAAAATTGCACGAACCATCTTTTTCTAATCCCATTAGACTTCTGTCAAGTAAATCTCTAAAAACTTTCTTTAAATGTTTTGTGTAATAATTGTATCATCAAATTTAATGAAAATGAACCATTACTGGTACATGCACCAAAATTTGAGAAACTAAGCAATATATTCTCGCAACAATGATAAAAAAAATCTTCAAAGAAGATTATGAAAATCTCATTATTATTATGAATATATACATCCCATTTATTTTGTCTTCTAGATATAAAAAATGGATGAGCTTAACAAAGCCCACCATATTTCAAGAACAAATGGTAGTTTTAAATTAAACTTAAATACAACTATAATATGTTGAGAGAAAATAATAAATTCTGCAGACTTAAATAAAAACTTACTAGGATTAGTCACTTTAAAAGCAGATTCCTTAATATTATTTATAATGTCTTCTATTTTTCTTTCTAACATATGATACTTTGAACCGACTCCTTCAATCTTTTCTTCAATGCTCTTTAATTTGCTGTGGAATGAAGACTGCATGTTTAGTAGCATTTCCTAAAACAAAAAAAAAAAAAAAAAAAAATGAAATTCAAAACGCATGCTGTTCCTGAATGTTAATTTCCTAATCACGTACTGTATTTCTTAGCATTTAATTTATTTTATCAACATTTCAATATCTGAGTGGCTGTACCATTGATTTAAATGAATTTCATATTTTTAATTAACCTTTAGCTTTTGATAACCAAGATCAGAATTTTTTTCCTCTTAATGTGGGTTTCTATGAGAAAATTTTAAAGGTGTTCCTCTTTTTTTAACAATACTTTTTGAAAATTATCTTTCTGTTCTTAATAACCCAAAGTATTTAAGGGCTGTCTATCCTTCTTTTTAGTAAGCAGATTGATCTTTAGCAGTTTTGTTAAATCTAACATGTAAAAGCAGCTTTGTATCACAGGCTTGATCCCCCCCCCCCCAAAAAAAAATTCCTTCTAATTTTAAAGAAAAAAATATCAGATTATATATAATGATCTAAAATAAATTATACGAAAAATAAATTATACTCTTATACGAAAAATAAATTGATCTAAAATAAATTATACTCTTCAACTGCATGGTTATTTAGCAAATTAAAAAACTTCAGCAACTTTACAACAATTCATTTAAATTACATTTAAAATATTGAATTGCCATTATTTTGGAATGTGCAAATTATTTGAAACTAAAGAAATTTCTCAAGGATGGTTGATGGTATAATTCTTTTAAACTGGAAAATTCGACTTTGAATTTCATTTTATTTTCATACTTCCAATTCCCCAATTTTCAATAAGCAAAATAATGATCTATGCATAGTACTTTAAGATTATAGTTGAGTGTGTTTCTTTTTTAAAATGTTCATACATCATATTGTACATCACAAAGGTCATGACATTTCTGCTGATCAATAGATAAAAAAAAATTAAATATTTTGATATTAATATGCTGCATATAGAGATAGAATATATTTTTATGTGTAGCATAGATCAGAACTTCTGAAATACATTTAACTAGCAGAGTTTTCCAGTTATTCGTATTTAGAATAAATACTAAAAATCTAATGTTCAATTATATAATACTTGAGAATCCTACCTTTCTATTAATTTCAATAATTTATTACATTAAAAATCTTATTATTTAAAATCCTTCAACATACTTTGAAAAACATGACAAAAACTTTTGCATTTAATCGATACCTGAATAATAATAGATCTATTTTTCTAAACTAAAATGTAAATAATTATCAGATTTTTACTTGAAAAACATAGTTCAGCTAAAGTAAAATATGGCAAACTTTATAAATAATTTAATATGCAGGTGTTATGAATTGCTCATATATAATTCACAGTTATAGTTCAGTATAATTGCTAATTTGTGAATAATACTATTTTTTAATGCTTTATTATAGTTGTCATAACATTACACAGAAAAAAATTTACTTAATTTTTCAGAAACTTTCATTCCAATAAATCAAATCAATATATGTTTCCTAATAATTTAATAACATTTTTATAATATGGAATAATTTAGAAAAATATCTTAATGAACTTAAAATTTTTTTAGAATGGTATACTGTAAGCAGACTACAGTAATATATTCCCTTTATCAACATGAAAATTAGAAATTACAACAAAAGTGATTTATAATTCATTTATTTCTTAATCCATAAACACTCACAAATTGGTAATAAGTCAATATAATTATAACATATGAAAAAATTGACTGGTTAGTCCAATAAAACATTAATGACACTGAAAATGTTATATTAAACTTCAACATTAAAAATGCTCTTACATTTAACTAAACTTACATACTTTACATTTAACTTAATTTCTTTTTACATTTAACTAAAATAATATTGTGCTTTGTTATACCATTTATACCTATATAAGTACTTGAAAAGTACTAATTCAGCACCAAAAAATTACAAGAAAACTTGAACAATTTCTTTATTAAATAGATGTAAAGCTAATGGCAGGGTGATGAGGTAATCACAAAAGCACAATTAAATAAATTCAATTAATGACAGGTATATTGCCATAATTACCAATCCATTACTATAAATTAAAAGAGTGCATAACAAGAATATCTGTAACTACAAACTTGCTAATACTAATATTTTCTTTGATTCCAATGGAATTCCTATTTATTCAGTGGTTTTGGACTTTTTTTACACCAATAAATATTACATTCATTCCTGCCAATAGCAATTTTACTTTTGCAATCTCCCATCATATCTCACACACTCATGCTTCAGAATGCAAAATAACAAGAAAATTATGGATAGGGGGAGGGGGTTGATGCTGTGTTCACAGGCAAAGTAGTTGTAACAAGAGGATGATGAGAAAAATTGTAACTGGAATGTAGAAAGGTTTCCTGCTTCTATGTTTAAATAGATACAGTTGAATCCATTCTCGTACAAGAAGAGTTTTGGATATACCACATGTTCTTTAAGTTAATTTTATATATATGTTTTAAAGTCTTGAATCTACATTACTGCAGCATAAAACACTGACATTTGAAGATTTATTTTGGAAACTGATCCAAATAAAAACACTTATAAATTTAGAGACGCGGATAAAAAAGTAAATAATTTCTCGGTTGATGATAGATACTTTAAAAAAATTAAGGAAAATAGGGTGGGGGAAAAAGTGATGTAGTTAGTAAAAGAAAATGATTTAAAGATGCCATAAAAGAAAATTTTCAGAAAACTATCTTAGATGGTTCTATGAGATAAAAGAGCAAAACTTGCCCATTGGTGGACTCATGATTTTGCTAGGCAACATTGATTTCAAAGCAAGTAACAGATGGCTTTCCACTTTTCATCTCCATTTTAATCCCTGTTCCCATGGCATGTTGCCTTTATGGATATGGTTGTAAATGTGCCATCTGACCTAATATAGGACCACTCTCTCCTGTGGACATCCATCAGGAGCTTCCCGCAAACTATTGGTAAAATGACTAGATATAAAAGAAATCCGGAAAACCACAAGTTAAAGAGGGAAAAATGCACTAGACTCAAGATGTGTGTGGCCCGTCAGAATGGGGCTTTATACATACTTCCATTGCTAGCAAAAATTTTCACATCGAAGCTCTTAACAAAATTTTAAAAATTTAAAGTTAATACTGTTTTGTATCAGTTCATCTTTTTAACATTATTAATAAAAAACAATAAAATGAATATATTAATACATGCATTGAATATATAAATACTCCATCAATAACAATGACCTATATAAATTATTATTTTAGGACCTTACAACATTGTTATAAATTAGATTTATCATATTTAGTAGAATTTTACAAGCAATGCTCCTTTAAAAATTAATTTTTATTTATTGCTTTATACTAAGTTAAGAAATGATTATATTCTAACAATAAAATTATGTTTTCTTATTACTTTTTGTATTAAAAAATTTGCAAACAGTGCAAGAAGTTGTTATTGAGATTGATGACATTATTTCTCAATGCAATGTGCAATTACCAGTATAATATTCAAAATTCTCAGTTACTTAAAAATATGAAAAGAAATGTCTTGTTTTTATATTATCAGCAAATTTATTTTGCCTTCTGCCTAAAAAACTCAAAATAATTTACAGCTGAAAATTTTAAATTATGATCAAAACTCAAAAACACAAAAAAAAAAAAAAAAAAAGGAAGGGGTAATAAAATACAGTTTTTGAAATGCCAATAATTAATTCAGAAATTTAAGATTTAAAAGAACTAATAATTTGGAAATGTTGGCAGATTTAAAAAGTTTAAACAAATGAAATGGATTCAAAAATAAGAAACAGGAAATATATATTAGTTTTAGTTTTTTAATTTTTAAATTAAATACATTTACAAACATACATATTATTTCACAATACAACAAAATATATTATTTCATATTATTTATTTTGATTATTTCCAAATAATTCATTTTCAATAAAGATACTGTTGTTGCTTTTCATTATGAGAAATTTCCAAGAACAATTAATAATGCATATAATAATAAAGAAAATGCTAAAATAAGTTTTAATAAACATAGGTGAACAATTTAATTTAATAAAAAAGAAAGTCAAAAATACAATTATAGTTCATATGATATTTTTTAAGCAGATAACATATCATAACAAAATTTCAATATACAGTGGCTCCCAAAAGTGTTCGTACACCAACAAGAATCAACTAAAAATCTCAATATTTACCATTATACATTCTTATTTTTACATGAAAATTTTTTCATAGCATACTTTTACATTCTTAATAAAGCAGTGAAGAATAAATTTTAATTACGATGCAAATTAATTTTTTAAAAATGACAATAAATAAAATTGCACAAAAATAGGACACAAAAGTGATCATACACTTTAAAAAAACATCACTAAATATGAAATTTTCTAAATTTTTATAAATGTTTGGTATTTAGTAGGATATCCTTTATTCTTTATAACAGCTTTTAAACATTTGGGCATAGATTTAACTAAACGGTCGGTTACTTCTGCACCGATCTTGTTCCATTCTTCGATCATTACTGCTTTCAGTTGAATTTTCGATTTAATGTCGTGACTTCTTATTCGCACCTCTAATTCTTTCCAAATATGTTCTATAGGGTTTAAGTCCGGTGATTGAGCTGGTGTTTTAAGGGTTTGAGGGCAATGATAGAGGCAAAAAAGACGAACATTCATGGTCGTGTGTTTAATATCGTTGTCTTGGTAATACACAAAGTTATTTAAAATGCCCAATTTTTGTGCTGCCACTTTTAAATTATTATTGAGAATATTTATATAAACTCTATGATCCATTATACCATCAATGAATACTAAATTGCCTACTCCAGCCGCTGACATACACCCACTAATCATGACACCTCCACCGCCATGTTTTACTGTTCCAACTAAATTCTTGGAATTAAGTTCTTCGTTTTTTTTTTGTTTTTTTTTTCTCCATACAATGATTCTCCCATCCGACCCAAAGATGTTAAACTTACTTTCATCTGCAAATAACACACAATTCCAATAGCTCTCTGGCTGGTTTATCATAGATTTAGCAAATTTAAGCCTAGCAATTCTGTTCTTCTGACTTACAAAGAATTTTCTTCGTGCTGAGTGGCCATGTATACCAGCTTCCGAAGAATTCTACGAATAGTTTCACAGGAAATAGAAGTTCCATTTGATTCATTATATTGTGAAGTAAACTTTATTGCACTCAGACGTGGATTTTTTAGAAATTTACTCACAATATTTCTTTGATTTCTAGCTGACAGAATTTGAGGGCGACCATTACGAGGCTTGTTTGCAATCCCTTTTCCCTCTCTGTAACGTTTTATTATGCTTTGCACCGTTGAATGAGGTATATTAGTTATAGTTGCAATGCCTCTAATTGATTTTCCAGCTTTAAAATGAAACATAATTAATTTTCTTATGTCTAAACTCGTTTCTTTACGAATGCGCGTAATATCTAAGAATAAAGTAAATAGAATAAATAATTGTGATATTAAATACTGGAATCAAACGATTTTAGTGTATTTTTCAATGAGAAGAAAAATAAGCCACAAAAGATATTTTTATGATGAATTTAAATAAATAATGTTTGGATGTACGAAGACTTTTGTGTTCTAATTTTGTGACATTTTTTATTTATTTATTTTTTAGAACAATACTACTTGATTTTTTATAAAAATATTTGTTCAGTTTTATTAAGAACTATTTAAAGATGCTAATTAAAAAAAAACTAACTAATAAAATGCTTTATTAAGAAGTATAGAACACAATTTCTGCAAATTGTTTTAGTGTACGAACACTTTTGGGAGCCACTGTATACTTCTATTCTACATCACAATTTAATGAATATTTAATGTTTCAATGAATTTTACTTAATATAATTTTTAGTTGTAGATGAATTTCTTTTCCACACAATTTTACAACACTCAGATGGTGTTTTCAGTACAACAATAAAATGTCAAATTCAAACCAACTTTTGCAATATTTAATAAGATCAATTCAAATTTTCTAGCTTATCTGCCATTTTTTAAAGATATAAATTAGATTAAATATATTATAATTTTAATATAACTAGGAGGAAAATTACTTTATAATATTAAGAATATTATTTTATTAAATATAAATTGCAAAGAAAAAAATAATTTAACTTGTTCTATTAAAATTTTTTTAAAGTACTTAAATATCAATTAAAGGACTATTTCACAAAAATAACTTCCAAATTCATGCAGTTTCTACTAAATGGAAATATTTAAAAATAAATTAGAAAATAATTTTGGATGATTATTCTTATAATTTTTTAAATGATAAATAAAAAACAAATTGTTCAATACAGTCTATAAAGATAAACATAACATTACTTTTTAATTATGTATGTATTACGAGGTTAGTATTAGAGAAAAATATTATCTACTCTCCATAGTAAGTATTCATAATGATTTTAAAATTTAATAGCAATTAATAAATCTCTATCTTGGAAATCATACAGCTCTATGATTAATTGGGAGATATATAAATGGCATTTTATAAAAATAATCTTTTTTTTAAAAAAAATAATTTTTAATTAATATTTTAACAGTTTTAAGTTTAATTTTTCTTAAAAAAAGCTATGAATTGGTAAAAATTTTAATAATTCGAAAGTATATAGCAGTTAAGTCATAAACCTAACATACGTTAATCATTTTTATAAAGTAAATTGTAACAATTTCAGGATTTAAAAAATTAAGACAAAATATTTTTAAACAATGAAAAAAAAAGTGCATCACACAAGGCAACCAGAAAACAAATATAAAAATCATATTTAAAAATCTTATACTAAATTTGTTAAGTTTAAATATGAAGTCAATATTCTATTTAGCACCTTCACAAATTCTATTTCCTCTATGTCATTCATAATATTTATAAATTTATTTCATAGATAATATATTTTTATAAATTTCATATATAATTTATATAACTTTTTAAAAAAAGATAATACTATTTGCCTTTAATTCACTATCATCTATTTTTAGGAGCTTTTCAGGAGGTTCCATCAGGTACCTAAACAAAAAATAAACAAATAAAATTTCCATTAAAACTTATTCAAAATACAAATGTTCACACAAATAATAAATACCTTGCTTCTTAAATAAATGATATCAGTTCAGATTCAAACTTACAAGATCAGTGTTTTTAAAAATTTAAGATACAAATAATTCGTTATTTTTACACTTATGCAATAAAATCAGTATAATACTTACAAAAAATATTATGCATTCCTAAAATCTTCACCAACAAAAATATTATATAAAATATGTACATCCATCATCATTTCTTCTTCACACTTAAAATTATTCATTCATATAAATCATGTCATTATTATATCAGTTCTTTTTTCTGCCAAAACCACAAAAAAAAAAAAAGAGTTAAATTAAGCAACAAATTCTAAATAATTCCATTTTAGATAACAGATGATAAAACAAAATGAAGCAATAACAAAATTTGATTTATTGATTTAAATCATTAATAGTTTTCTAACAAGTATGTCCAAACTGGATTTTTCAAAATATTATTTAGGTCAATTATAAAATCACTGTATACAGAAGATGAATCAACATCATAGAATATTCGCAAGAATTTATATGCATCAAAAGTTTTATTTTTGTGGAATGTTAGTATTTTATAATATAATATAGGATATATTGCAGTAAGATACACAAGATCATTCCTTTCACATAGATTCTGGTTTACAGTTTCTACTAATGAAGATATTATTTGCTGAAAGTAAATTAAATGCTGTTGTTGGCAAAAAATTTCTTGAGGCACAGATAATAAAATTTCCAAATGAACCAAGTTTTCAGGAAGAACACATATGTTATCAGATGATTTGGAACAATTTTTAACTACTTTATTAAAAATAAATGACAAATATCCAACAACTGGATTGCCATTCGTGAGTATCAAAGATTTCTTAAAAGTGCTATTTACTTTTTGTAACATGGCTGGATTTTCAGCACATGCCAAAGGTAAACAAGACTTTAAAACAGCAGATTTCACCTGATCCAATTCTTCCACATAGTTAATACTCATGCACATGTTTAGCAATACCAGAATTTCAGTCTCTACAGCAGGTTTAAAGCACGTAAGAATTGCCAATTTGAAATTTGAGCACAGATTTTCATTTTTATAAAAATGATACACATCATTCAAAAAACATGAGACTAAAGATGAATTGTAATAAGGCTGATACTTGTTTATTATCAAAATACAATCTTTCAGTAAAGAACATGGCAATGATTTCTTCAAAGCATAACAACCAATCTTACTAACAGAATCAATCAATTTAGTTATACTTTCTCCTTGCTTAATTGAATCAATATTCTCCACAATTCTCTGCAAAACTTTTGCAACACATTGTGCTGAATTCATTGCAAGTGCATCTTTTCTCCACGCAATTTAAAACTTCTCTAGGTTCTGATATTTCACAATGAAATCGATGTTTTCTTGTCTGAACAGAAAATAAAAAATTAATCTGTTGATCATTAAAAGACTCAAAGTAAATCAGAAAATGAACGAACAGACATCCGTTTGATTTGATTAGTTTCATGTTTTATTCACTATAACAGTCGATATCGAAGCACGCCAATTGTCATACCAATCTCATTATTATGACAAAGTAGAAATACAGAAAAGAAATTTAATAAAACTGTGAAAATTGAAGAATGATCAATGTATGCATGCTGGCAACTTCAAAATGTGTTAAGATTCCCATTTTCCGAAATCCTTTCAAGCATGGAGTAACGAGTCTACTACATCAATTAAATTATGAAGTCATTAATACAATAGTTCAAAAAATATACAATAACACTCAGTGCAAACTATTCCAAAATGTATTTAGTTTAAATCCATCCCGTTTAAAATCCAAGCAATTCGCATACACCCGCCAAAATAAAAACAACATAATATCACGTACCTTCACGTAAGCGCGATAATGGCGTCCTTTCTCGCCCAGAGACGAGAAATTACAGCATATACGTTGTGACGTCGGGTGTCTGGATATGCCTTGATTGGCTGATTCGAAGAGGATTTTAGCCGATAGAAAGGCGTATGCAGTATGCGTGAAACCGAAACCAGCCAAAAGCTACCATCAACTTATCGGGTCATATAATCTGTAACTGGATTTAACCAGCTTAATGAATGCGGATACAAAATCTTCAGACATATTTCGAGCAAATATGCCTTAAAGGCGTAAAATCTGGGTAACTTATAAATCGCTGCGTGCTGAAACAAGTTTTTAAATAAAAAGACTCGCGTGAAATTTGATAGAGATTGTGACAAGTTGAATGTCCTGTTTTATCAGTTTTCTGATTTTGTCCATTTTAAAAAAATGATTTCTGAAAAAATAGCATAGATTAAGCTTTAAATTTTATGAAAGCTTCTGAATTTTTCTTCAATAAAAAGGTTTATGTATCCGCATATCATAAATGATGCCCCTTGGATAAAAGTGATATTTTTAATAAATAAAATGAAATGAATGCCGTTTTCTGAACGATTCCAATACAGTAATATTTACTGATTAAATTATGCTTGACCTTATGAAATAAAAATGCTTACAATTTTAAAAGCATTAAAATATTATTTAAATGTTAACTGAAATAATCGCAAATCAAAATGGCAAAATATCTAAAGAAATGTAAGCATAAAATGTCTAAAATTATTTCAATGTCTAAATGAAAGGTTAGATTATATCATTTCATTTATATATTTATCAGAAATACAGTTTTAACTCAAGAAACATTGTTCTTTAATTAATAATTGTTTGAATTAAGAAAGCCGATTCATACCATGTTAAAAATATAATTGCGAATGTCATCTAATTATGACTTGTTACGATACGTTGCATGACGTTAATATTTCGTAACATCTCGTCTTTTCACTTTCTCAGGCGCGAAATAAAGAGAAATTACTGTAATCATTAAAAAAATTAACAAGAGATTTTGACGAATTTTCATGTTTTAGATCTTCCTCAGTTCGAAAAACACATTTTTTAGAAAATATTTATCTATCCATCTGTCTGTGACCAAGATAATTGAAAATCATTTTGTGCTAGACGGATGAAATTTGGTATACGGTCTTTACACCAAATTTGTAGATTTCGGAGGGGAAAAAAATGTCCGACTGCTCCAATAGAAGTTAACACGATAACTACAAAATGAACGGAGCTAGATGGATAAAATTCGGTAAACAAATTTAACATCTGCAGTGGACATACCTATCAAATACAACAAGAGGTTGAAGATGTATCGGTATGTGCTCTCAGAAGAATGTAAATGTGATAGCTAAAAAACGCAGTGACTGAAATATATCAAATTTGGTATGGGATTTTGTAACTATAATTGTAGTTCTGTGCCAAATTTTGGTTTCAATCCGGTTTTTTTTTTAAAAATTGTCTAAAACACAAATTCACCTCTGTTAGAGAGTATGCGAGAAACGTTTGAGGGGGACCACTGTCCCTGATTTCTTCTGCAGAATATGAAGTGGATATCAGAATAAAATTGCTGCGGCGCATTTGATGTGCATTATACGCATACGTATATTGATGCCAATGTTATGTTTTTAATTATATTTCTTTTGTTTCAAAAGAACCGACCACCCAACACATTCTTACATATTCCCAAATACATGTATCATCCTACTCTTGACATAAGAATTGCGGACTTGGAGCAAGGATTTTTGCTTAGATTTGCACGAGTGTTTTGTGCTTCGTAACAGTCGTGGATTTAAGCATTTTACAGCCCCTTGCAGGGCGTATTACGTGGCCACTATTTTCATAACTTGGTTATTTTAATTTCATATTTTAGCACATCTTTAATTTAAACGACATTCTATTGATTTATTTCAGTTACTTTCTTATTTTAGTAATTTTGCGAATTGTTTTTATTTCTCACTCATGACAGCATAATATGTGCTATAATGAATAACTCCATTCTACGCATTATTTATATCATTACTATACTACGATTACTATATTATACTATACTACATTAATATTATTATATAATATTATTACTGCGATTTCATTTATGCATAATCCTGGATGCTTATGAACACTGTATAATTAACTGAGCATAATGAAACATAGGTATTTTTTAAATTATAATTGACAAAGTGTTAAGTTTAGTTTGGTTTTTAGATTAATTATATTAACGTCCCCTTTTAAAGCAACACTAAGGCTATTTTGGGTCGGAGCTCGTACTTTTGGACTGCGGTGAAATGACGAGGACGACACCTGAGCTGGCAACCCCCTCTCCAAACTTCCACACCACACCACACCAACGAGAGGACGTTTGGTTCCGCCTGATTTAAAGTGAAACAGATCCGCCTACACGACGGTTCTTCACTAGAATCGAGTCTCGAACCTGAAGCCCTCCGGTTCCGAAGCCGAGATTTAACCACCAGACCACTGCGGCCCGACAAATTGTCAAATCATCCTAATGTTTTATAATTCAGAATACATATCGTCTTATTTATTTATGTAGCAAGCTACCAGATAATACTGGCCTAATGTATCTGATTGAGCTCTCTCCATTTCAAGACAGCAGCTGTCTAGTTGGAAATCCGCTGTTCCTTTGGAGTATAGCGAAAAAACCCGAGTATTGTTTGCCAATGGATTTTAAAACCCTCTGCGCTTTTGCGCGTGCATTAGAATGGGTTTAATTCGACAAAATAAGGGGTGAAAGTAAAGATGAATGGAAGAGATGTTTACATTGAACAATAAAGTAAAATCCAGAAATAGGCAGATCCTTACTCGTCTCGTCCCTTAGTGAGAGAGAATCGTCGAAAAGGGTCGTCTCAGGATACTGAAGCGAACAGTATGCATTTAGACACCTTTTTGGAGACTGATTCAAAAATAAAATTTGGCAGAATAAAACTGTAATAAAATGGTCGCCAAATTTTATTTATCTAAGCCATTGCATGCATGCAGTCGTGTAGACCAAGGGATTATTAATAAATAGACGGATATGGTTTCAAATTTACGAACTTGTCGCTTGTAACGGCGATCAAAACGCGCCAAGAGGCACCAATTTGGCGATTTCAATCATCAAACTATATAGAATGTAATTATATAACCTGATACCTCAGTATCTTTTTTTTTTTTAACATGACGGAATTTTTTTCTTGGCGCTTTTGGGTCGCCAAGAAATTATAAGAATTAATAAATAGACATATTTGGTTTCAAATTTGCCAACTTGCCGGTTGTAACGGCGACCAAAACACGCCAAGAGAAAAATTCGCCAATTTGGCGATTTTAATCGTCAAACTATATAGCATGTAATTATATAACCCGATGCCTCAGTACATTTTTTTTAACTTGGCGGAATTTTTTCTTGGTGCTTTTGGGTCGCCGTTAAAACCGATTTGTACCAAAATTTGATACCGATCTACACTTTAGATGCTGAAACTGAATAATAAATTTCATTCATCTAGCACATCACGCGTTATATGTAGTTACTGTGTTCGTTTGCTGTCAGGCAGACATACTTCCTGTCAATGAATTTCATATAAAATTTGACAGAAATCTGTTCATTTAGGGTAAAAATCATATACCAAATTAGTTAGGTCAAAATATTCTTGAGTTCTTATGTTCGCAGAAAGGCAAGCAGGTTAACAGATATAATTCCAAACTAGCTGAAGTGGTCACCCCCAAACTTTCCCGCATGCTCTCTAATAAAGATGCTACGCTAGAGAACGCCTTGCATTGTTTTTGCGTACAATAGTTACGAAATATTAACCTTGGGCTTGAATTTAGTATTTTTAATGAATAAATCGTATTAATCCTGGCGAGTTTTTTGAGTATTGAATCTTGGCGAGTTTTGGCATACGGTTAAAACTAGCCAAAAAACGAATTTGTGTTTTAAGCGCGTTTCTCCCAATCGATTGTAACCAAAATTTGATACAAAATTACAATTGTAATCACAAAATCCCATATCAAATTTCATATATTTTAAATCATTGCGTTTGAGTTATTGCGTTTACATGCTTCTGAAAGTGTAGACGAACAGACGAGCAATCCCTTATTGGATTTGGGTGAAAATGTGGAGGTGTCCAGACTACAGATGTTAATTCTGTGTATTGTTACAAACCTGCAATTCGGCTTCCCAGCATAGTTTGTTCCATCAACAGAAAGAAAGTTTTACAGTCATCTCTATGGGACAGAGTCTGGGCGTCGTGTCGGGGATCCCAGAGCTTGGCGACAAACTTGGCGACTAATTTGGCGACTTTGGCGTCAAAATAGATTATACCCGAAACTTCGAGAATTTTCCCGATCCGTCCAGTAGGAACCGAGATACGCCTCGAACGTTCCTGATTGGTTGAGAGGCTTCTAGCCCCGCCTCCTGAGACCTATAAAAGGGTCCACAGCTGCCAGAGCAGTAAAGCCAGTAGTCAGAGTGGACGGAGTGGTCGAAGAAGAGTAAGCGGAATCGACGGAGCAAGTCAGTAATCCGAGTCAGAGCCGGAGAAGTAGAAGACGGAGTAGTCGGAAGCGACTGAGTCAAGCTCGTGCTGAACGGAGCTGTGCGCTACTGTCTGCAGTAGATTCTGGTTGTATGCTGCTGTGTATGCTGTTGTATGCTACACGTCTCGGGTGAAGATAATCGTCTTCTGTGCTGTATATAGTTGTCGCTTTTGTGCTGTCCTGTGTGTGTCTTCGTGTAAATAAACGTCGTTATTTCTTTTTCCATTGCCGTCTGATTATTGAGCGTTCTCCACGCCATATAACTTCCACTTCCAAACGAACCCCGGCAGAAATTTCGTAACAGTATAGAATATTATCTGCCTAGCTGTCTTCGTTTTGTAGTTATCGTATTAAATTATATCCAAAAGCTGGACAGACAAATTTCATCTGAACAGATGTTGCTCAAAATTTAAAAGAGATCTACGAATTTGGTGTAAAAGCTGTATAGCAAATTTTATCCGTCAAGCTCAGTGTTTTATGATAAATGTGTTAATGCATAAATCTTTGTCATAGACAAACAAACAGTTTTTTTTTTTACATGTGTTTTTGAACTCAGGGTAGTCAAAAACGTTGAGTCGAATTTTTTGAAAATTTCAAAACTTTATCTATATTTCATAGATGGGGAGGGGGGATGATTTTCCGAATTCTGAAACGAGAATGTACGTTAAAGGCTCGAATTGACTTATTTTTTAACTATGCAATACCTTCTTTTTGTATACTTTGCATACGACAGTTATGCAAAATTCTACTGCTCTCGTACAGATAATCTTGCATCTAATTACTTATTACAGCTACGAAATTGTAAAAAAAATTAGACATTTCTTATATTTCTACTTATAATTAAAGCGGGTGCGAATTTTTGAATATTAAAGTTTTCTAGCTGTTTCTTGAAAATACAACCGGAAAAAGAAAAAATGATTTTTACACTTTTTTTAAAGTACAAAACATTACCTTTCCAATGACAATAATTTAGTTGTACAATTTCTTCCACTTTTCAAAAAAAAATAATAACAATAATAATAATTTTTGTTTTATATAATGTGCAATAATGCTTAATTTGCAATACTTGTTTTTTTAAAGTTTCGAGGTAATTACTAAATTAATTACATTTCATAATTTAACAATGTTAATTTTGTTTGTGACATGGTCGTTGCTCATCCATGTTGATCTTTCCAACAATATAATTTGACGCTTTATTTAGTTTTAGTTATATTAAGTCTCGTTTAAAAGCAACACTAGGGCTATTTTGGGACGGACCTCGTAATTTTGAATCACGGTCAGATGATGATGAGGAGTACATCTGAACTGGCAAACCTCTCTCCAAGCTTTCACGCCACGCCAGCGCGAGGGATTGACGTGGACCCGATGTCCGCACGGTAGGACCCGCTTACACGACAGTTTTTCAGCGGAATCGAATCTCGAACGAAACCCACTGGTTCCAAAGCCGAGACCTTACCACCAGGCCACCGCGTTCCAATAATTTGATGCATAAATCGCTCTAATAATTTGAAGTTTTTTTTTTTTTTGATTTAATCTGTAATACAATGGTGAATTATTCTAATGATATATTTTACAATCTAATCAATAAGCATCGATTCACAGGATTTTGGATTCACTGTATTTTTGTAATTTTCGATTTTACTGCTCAGATTTCTGACGAGAATATGAGCGTCAAAAGTCATAAGGCTTTGTGGCGATTCTCTGCTCTCAGTGACAGAGGCTGCAGCCTTGTACCTCGGGACCCTAGGAGACCCCACAATTTATACGACGCGCATTGCATTGCTATCTTGTCATCGAATTTACGATATCGCAGTCTTATTTCAAATGTAATCTAACCCTCAAAGAAAAACTCTACTATTTTTTTAAATGAATAAATAAAGAAAAATGGCCAACATAAATGTTTGTGGAAATAAGCTCTAATGCGACGTATTATTTATTAACTACTTCGCCACCTGCGTCCTGGTATAGGGGTAGCAAATCTTCCCCGTAATTTGGGCGTCCCGGGTTCAAGTTCCTGTTCGGGCATGGTTGTTCTTTACCATGCATTCGATCTGTGAGGTGTGTGAAAGAGCATCTTTGTAAAAAGGGATTGTGCAAGCGAGTGTGGGAGTGTGTCGGATGCTCAGGGGCCTTTAACCTCAAAAGCTACTGCACAAACTCGGCATAAATCGCTGCCTTTGTCAGCGGTATTGTCTATGACAAGTGCAACAACTACTTTGCAACAGACAGGAGTTATGTATGACTTATAACGAGTATTCTTTCTTTAAAACCAGCCAAAGATGGCTAGTTTTATCAATTAAAAATTAGTTATATATTTATCGCAAATTTTTGATTTAAGCCTCCTTAATTCTTACTTATTTGTATGCAAAATTATAAGTTCTTACGTCATACCAAAGCTTACAGATCAATTGTTGTCAATCAAACCCACTGGGTATGCTATATAAATGTCTTATGCAAAGAAGTAAAATGAACTCGTCTTTTAAAAACAAACGTAATATTTTTAGATAAAAAAACTATTATGCAAAATAATAATCTTTTAAATAAATTTATGTTCCTAAAATTTTACTGTATGCATCATTTTTAATTAAAATATTACTATCAGAGGCAGTGTTAGCAGGGTGCAATTCACCTCTGTTGGCAACCGCTTCACACCCCCCCCCCCTTCCGCCGGCAAAAGTGTTCACCGCTTCAGGATGGTTGTAGAGAGCTGGGCATTAATGAATATGGCAATTTAAAAACCATCCAAAAGTTAATATACCGTAAACAGTCGAAATATCCAAATATGGTTTAAGCGGTTTGATTATATTTGGCAATAAACCAATAACAAGGTGATGGATAAAAAAGATGTCGCATTTTGCCGATAATTTTTGGTCGGCGACGTTAAGTCCGTAGATTTTCAGACATCTAATTCAAATGTCGTTC
>JAPMOR010101684.1:86343-137845 GCA_026543865.1 Argiope aurantia
CAGTATAACCGACAAGGTAACAGATGAATAAGATGTCGCATTATTTCTGGTCGGCCGCCTAAGAACTCACTACAATAGATCTCAACGCCGTTAGGTCCGCAGATTTTCAGCAGAAAAGTTCAATGTCTTAATTCATTTTTTAAAAAAGCTAAGGAATACTTAATTTTCTTTAAATACAGTAAGTGCTCACAATTTTGCGACAACGGCTATTCTGAACTTTTTAATCCCTTGACCTACGAATATATTTAATTTCCTAATTAGATGTAAGGGCATTTGAAGTATTGAAGCGTTGATAAGTGACTTTTGCATTTTAAATAACTTATTACTTTGCTTAATTGCAGATTTAAGATTAAAAATTCAGTGATTAAATGCACGAGTCAGACTCGCTATTGTATGCACGATATTTAGTCGTCGTGTTTAACTTCTTAAAACTATAGGGCCGCGGCGGCCTGGTGGTAAGCTGTCGCACCGGAAATGAAGGGTTTCAAGTTCGAGACCCGATTTCACCCAAAAACCGCTTTGTAAACAAGTCTGATGCACGTTAAATCCGTCGCGGCCAAACGTCCTCCCGCTGGTGTGGAGTGGAAGTTTGGAGAGGGGGATGCCAGCTCAGGTGCCATACTCGCCATCTAACCGTCGTTCAAAATTACAAGGCCCGTCTCAAAATAGCCTTAGTGTTGCTTTAAAACGGGATGTTAATATAACCAGGGCCGGCCATATGGGGTGTGCGGCAGATGCTATGCACATGGGCCCCACGATTGAGGGGCTCCAACAGGATCAAACATAATGTCCGGAACGATAATAGCGGGAAGTAATGAAGAGTAGACGAAATTTAATTGGAAAAATCTATGGGTTTTGAAATATACGAATTTTACAGATATATTACAGTTTATTGCAAGTATGCAACATATTATAAAGTATATTCATTTACCTCATCTACTAAATTAAATTGCATGTATTACTTTGATAATTCATACTTTAAAATGTTTAATATTGTTAGATCTAATCATGTCCATGCGAGGGAAGTATTGCTCTGGGTGTCAAGATTCGGTTTCAAATAAGAAAATTAGCAGAAAAGAAAAAAAAAAAAAGAAGAAGAAAAAAAAGGTACATTTCAAAAAGTTATGAGTAGATAGATCTGTTTTCTTCTCAACGAAGTAATTCTGGCAATGAAATTGCTCCGACTTCAGAAGTTACAGTTCAAGTTTCAACTGGCAAAGACTCAAACTACACAATCTTGCAGTGAATGTGTAGAAACTGTAAATCTTTGAAGAACCATATTTTTATACAAATGATTTAATAATTATAATAATGACAATAACAAATATGATCAAGAGAGTATAAATGATCCTAGTTTATGGCCAAACACTATGAATGATAAGTTTAAAATGTTTTATGTTAAAAACAGACCTGTCAACACAAAGGAGTGTTTGATAAGAATGCTGAAGGTACATCATTTTCCACCACTTATTACTTTTTTTAAAAAGTGCCGATTGGTGAAAAGCAATTTCGCAGCTGAATGATTTATTCAAAAACGCCAGTAATACGAATATTTATACGGAGAGCCTGGGCGATCTGCCTATAATCTCCAATCCTTTACGGAAGCTGTTAGAAAGTGGCTTAACAACTTGATTTAACTTAATAATGCAGTGCAGAATGGGCTAGGAGATTTAAGTTACTTGTTACAGAAAAAAGAAAAAAAAGTAATTAAGAGAGTTAGTTTAGTTTAGTTATATTAACGTCCCGTTTGAAGCAACACTTGGGCTGTTTTGGGACGGACCTCGTCATTTTGAACCACGGTCAGATGACGAGGACGACACCTGAGCTGGCACCTCCCTCTCCACGCCACACCACACCAGACGGAGGACGTTTGGTCAGGTCGGATTTAACGTGCAACAGACCCCCTTACACGACGGTTCTTCGGTGGAATCGGGTCTCGAACCTGAAACCCTCCGGTTCTGAAGCCGAGACCTTACCACCAGGCCACCGCGGCCTAATTAAGAGAGTTAGAGGTATATTAAATTACAATAAAATAAAGGGGGTTGTTGCTTAATAGTAGGAGTTTTATAAAGAAACAATGACTGGTCAGCAATTCGATTTTCCCATCAATCAATCCAGAAGGGTAAGTGGCAGGGTGCTAGGAGCTGGAAGGTACCTGGGTGTCTGGTGGAACGAGAAGCGGTTTCGGTTTTTGATTAACCCTTTTCTTTTTCTTCACAATTTAATTTTTTTTTCTTTTTCCTTTTTTCAAATGAAGGGTGAGGTTTACAAATTTGTGCTGAGGATGGTATTATCCATTGCCGCTGCGAGGATGGATAATTTGTTCAGCGGGTTGTTTTCTTTTTCGAGTTTATTAAGGAGATCTTTGATGTTGGGGATGGCTTGCATTATTATTTTTAGATGCTTAACAAGTTTAAAAGTATCTGCAATATCCTGGCTATTAGTTCTGGTATTTTCTTGAGGTGGATTTATTTTCTGTACTGGTATGGTGTGGTTTTTTTCTTGCGGCAGGTCAATCTGGGTTGTTTTTTTTTAAAAAGTGAGGCAAATGATTTTCCTTTTTCTATAGAGTTGCTATTTTTTTATTTTCCGAAATTTAGGACATCCTATGAATGATGTGTGGGCCGCCACAGTTTGCACATTTTATTTGAGGTTTTTCTTTTATTTTTTCCGGGCAAGTCCTGGAGTCATGGTTTTCGGCACATAAAACACATTTTGTTTGCATCTTACAGTTGGAGCTGGTATGAGCAAAGGATTGGCATTTAAAGCATTGCCCTATTGTCCTTCTAATGAATTTTTCAATTTTTACTCTCATGTATATAATATGGTCTTTTCTTCATACATTTTGGCTATATTTGCTGATTTAAGTAGGTGGACCTGATAGATAGAGAGAAGGGCTTTTGTTTTAAATCTTCTTAATTGGTTGACTTTAGAGATATTGTAACCTTTCTTTTTTAGTTCTTCTTCAATTTCCTCACAAGTAGTGTCAATCGGCAGGCCTTTAATTACTACTTTGATTAGTTTTTCAGTTTGGACAGAAATGACGAAGTATTCCAAATTTTGTTCGTTAAGGTAGTTAATTAGTTTTTTTTTTTTTTTTTTTTTTTGGTCGTCTAGAGTTTCACAATAAATGTGGAAATTCTCTCCTTTATGTTTGGCTGTGATATTTATTTTATGGGTACTAATTCCTTGGAGAATTACTTTATAGTTGTCCGTCTTTTTTAAAACTATGGGGGGGGGGGATTTTCTGTATATCATCAGATTTTTCTTTTAACTCTTCTAGACTCTTTCCCAATTCTTCATATTTATTTTTGAGTTGGATACCAGGGGGTGAGTCAGCTGCAATTTTTTTTATTGGCACTTAGTCGCTTGACAAGGTGTACTTTTTATTTTTCCTAGCTCGTTGGGTTTTGAAACCTTCTTCTTCAGGATTTTCTTTTTCCTCTGTTGTTTGGATTTTTTCCTTATTGACCATGTCAGAGTTGTTATTAGTTAAATTAGTGGGGGTCTCATTAAGGGCGGGGTTGGTTAGTCACTACATTATCGGTCAAATTATTTTGCCACTTACCCGGGTCGTCAAGTTGCTCAAGAATGGATTTTGCTTCAGCGGTTCTTTCCATTAGCTCCCTTGCTTTCTCACTCAGTTGGGGGGGGGGGGGGGGGTCATTATCCAATTCGTCTATAAAAGGAATAGCCGTTAGTAAGTATTTGTAAATCCAAAAATAAAAATGCAAACTATGTACACATTGCACTAAACAGGCACGTTATAAAACTTGAGGACTGGTTCCAGAAATGGAAAATAGAAATAAATGCAACTAAAACGGAAACGGTCATGTTTCACAGAAGTCGACAGCAGCCAGACTTCCCCAAAATTAAAATCAAAAATAACCTAGTTCCGTGGTCTCAGGAAGCTAAATATTTAGAACTAATTCTCGACAGGAAACTCACCTGGAAAAAACCACTTTTTATTCATTAAAGACAAGTTCCGAGCAATATCCCGTAAATTTTACCCCCTACTAGCTCGAAACTCCAAATTGAATAGGTACATGAAATTGCTTATTTTCACAGCCTATTTGCGTCCAGTACTCATGTACGCATGCCCTGTCTGGGGTTATGCAGCGAAAAGCAATATAAAAATCCTACAACAACAACACAATAGATTAATAAGAAACATATGTAAAGCAACCTCGTACATGAGAACGACTGATCTTAACAAAGCATTAAATTACAAATCCTTCCTTGAAACATTACAAAAATTATCAGTAAACTTTTTTAACAGAATGGATTCCAATGAAAATGAAGCAATCAAAAATATTAATAAATATTCCCTCAACATTAAAATTAAAATACCCAGAAATATAACCATAGCACAATAGTCCAAGCCTGATCAAAGTTTTCATGTACGGCAACGGCAACGTCGTTATGTTTCGGAGTTCCGCGATGTGACAAAGTGGTCACGAGCACCTCCACATCATAATTTGGAATAGTTACTTTAATTTGTTAGTTTAGGGAAAAGTTAAATTTAATTGAAACTAGTTTGGACGAGCGCAATAAAGCTCTAACGTCATGAAGTTTGGTATTTAATTTATATTATTATTATTTATGATATAATTGATTGATTAAAATAATATAATACTATTTATGGGATAAACTATAGGGAAATTTAATGGAATTACGTTGCACGTGCCTTAACTATGGGGCTGTTTTTTAAAATAAATTTTCTGAAGAAAAAATTTCAAGAAATTTCCCCCCGAAAAATAGATTAAACCCAGCCAAAAACCCCTCAACCTGTTTACTACACACTTCCCTGGTTTTTTGCACTCGGCACTAGCTCACGCCCACCTGCCTGAACGAGACAAGCCCATTGGACAAGAGCTCCCACCCTCTCTACCACCGCTACGAGACCAGATGAAGCAGAGGACCAGTATCCAGACCATCACAGCTCAGGGCACATACGCAGTCAAGACCTCAAGTTGTTAGGAAGGAGATAGCCTGGCTACGCCAGGCGGGTGCTCCATAATCGCCAAATCTCGCTAAGTATTTGCAAATGCGGGGTGTGAGAATGTCACTGCTTAGGAGATTTTCTACATCTTCGAATGAGTCAACCATCAGTTTGACATTTGGTAGAGGCCCTTCCATGACTGATCCTGAAAAGGACGAGTTCGGCCGTCTAGCAGAATTTCGAGGTTAAGTTCAGAGTGTTAGACGACACGTCTACTCTGTTCAGTCTTTCAAAAACGCAAGATTCTGCATTTTGTTTTAGTTGTATATTATTTTCCCGAGGAAATGAAAAATCTACATGATTTATAGGTGCTTATAATAATTGAAGAAAGTTATCAACTGTAATTCAAGATCATGAGCGTTCTATCTGTCACTTAACTCATTTATAGCTTGAAAAGAGTAACTGAAATGACTAAATTTATGTTCGACTATTAATAAAACAAATAAAATTAATATAAATAAGAAAATGGAATGATTTATATTACTATTTCAAAGAATTGTAGATGTGATTATAGTTTTAGAATGTAATAATCTTTCATTTCGAGGAAACATGGAATAATAAGAACGCCTAATAGCGAAATTTTTTTTAAGTTTATCGAATTATTAAGTAAATGCGATTCTGTTCTTATAGATCATGTAAATAGAATAAAAAATTACAAAAATAGGGTTATATATGTTTAGCACATACAACACAAGAACAAATTATTCCTGCGTTAGGAAATGAAGTTCTTAACAAAATTAAAAACGATACAAAAGTAGCCGCGTATTACAGTATCCAAATGGGTTCTACTTCTGATATTTCTCATATAAAACAAACCAGTCTTTACTAGGCATGTAAATTCTAAAGAGAAAAGATTAAGTATAGATGAACCATTTATAGGGTTTATTGATGAGACTGGAGAAGGACTAGCAAATGCTCTATTTCAAATATTAAGTGAGCTTGATTTAGATATTGTGGATAGGCATACAATAACGATAACAACATGAAATATAAAGGAGTACAATCTACAATAATTGCTCTAAACCCTCGTGCAATTTATGTGCCTTGCCTATGAAACTGTTCTAATTTATGAATTTGTGATGCCGCTTCCAGCATTAAACATTGTAATTTTTTTTGGGGGGGGGGCATATTGCAACGTTTATATTGCTTTTTTTCTGCATCTAGAAAAAGATGGGAAATTCTACAAAGCATTTAAACATTCCTCTTAAACCATTATGCGACACTCATTGGGAAGCCAAAATAGACACGATTAAAGCAGTGTATATACAGTTCGAACAAACTTGTAATGCCTTAGAAGAATTGATTGATGCAAATAATAATATAGCGGTATTCGAAGCTAAAAGTCTATTGGATTCAATACAAGAAATGACATTTATTTTATATTTAATAGTATGGCTTACAATATTGTCCAAAACTAACACTATCAATAAACTATTTCAAGTAAAAACCATTGTTCTCGACTGCGCTTTTAATGAAGTCGATAAATTTAAAACTGAAATCCAAAATTTAACTCATTTATAGAGGAAGCAAAGGCGATCACACAAAATTTGAATCTTTCAGAACATTTTCTTGAAAAACGAATTTAAATATATATTTGTTACGAATCCGTAATGCTGCTTCCCAGCATAGTTGGTTCCATCATTGGAAAGAATGTTTTACAGTCATCTGTATGGGACAGAGTCTGGGCGTCGTGTCGTGGGTCCCAGACCTTGGCGACCAATTTGGCGACTTTGGCGCCAAAATATATTATACCCGAAACTTCGAGAATTTTCCCGATCCGTCCAGTAGGAACCGAGATACGCCACGAACGTTCCTGATTGGTTGAGAGGCTAGACGGAGTAGTCGGAAGCGACGGAGTCAAGCTAGTGCTGAACTGAGCTGTGCGCTACTGTCTGCAGTAGATTCTGGTTGTATGCTGCTGTGTGTGCTGTTGTATGCTACACGTCTCGGGTGAAGATAATCGTCTTCTGTGCTGTATATAGTTATCGTTTTTGTGCTGTCCTGTGTGTCTTCGTGTAAATAAACGTCGTTGTTTTATTTTCTACGCTAATTGAGCGTTCTACACACTATATCACTTCCACTATCCAAACGAACCCCGGTAAAGAAAATTTCGCAACAATATATTTCTAAACAGTGGAAGATGAAATTATAAAACGGAAAAGGATTGAGCAATTTAGATGTTGTTTTTTAACTCTGTAACTGATACTGCTATTATACAGATAGAAGATAAATTTAAAAGTATTTCAAATTAGTCACTGATATAAAAACTTAATTTGAAAACAGACAAGTTCCCAAAACTTTGCAACGATTTATAATAACGATGTATATGAAAATCTAATCAAATAACTGCTTTGCTACGGGATTTGAATTTGAATGAAAGGGATATAAATAATTCTCTACGCATATTGCAATATATATTAATTAATAATTATAATGATTTGTTTCTAAATGTATTAACTGTGTTAAAACTTCTCTTTACATTGCCAGGTACTATAATAAATGCTGAGAGCTCTTTCAGCAAATTAAAATTAATAAAGAATTTGTTAAGAATTCAGTTAACCACGTGATCTCCCTGGACGGAACTAGTTGCCAATCATGTGTCACGTGGTCCTCCTGTTGTTGTTTAGTATATTTTTTTCTTCTAGCAGAAGCGAACTGGACTCCTGTACTAGGGGAAGTATTATCTCGGCTCGGCTCTCCCGAGAGAGTTTTAAGTGTAGTTCTCTAGACCTTCTACACTATGACGTTTTCATGTGCCTTTTGTTGTTGATGTTACCAATAAACCCCAGAAAAGACAAGATGTGTCTTCAAGTCATTTTACCCAGAGCACAATCTTCACTAAATTAATGAATTATTGTGCAATCAAGAAACGCAACGATAATTTATTATTTTACAGAATTGTCTTCGGCCAAGCAAGTGTGCATAACGCTTAAAGACACCACTTGCTGTATTAAGTATCGAAAAAGAAGTCGTAAATTTTCTGAAGTAATTAATAACATTATGCATTAAATAAACATTCAGTAGTAATTTGTATTCGTTCTTGTATATTTTTGGTCTTTGCAAAAAATGTAGGGCCCCAAATGGTTTCTTGCACCCGGGCCCCTTCATAGAGAAGGCCGGCTCTGAATATAACTAAACTAATCTTAAAACTACATATAACATTATAAGCGTCGTAGATAGCTTCATAAAACTATAGTTGAACCAGATAAAAAAAAGGTATAATTTGACACAAAAATTACACAACATTCAAAAACATCTCAAGTTTTCTATAAATAATTGAATAAGAAAGACATCGCAACAGATGGGTGCATCTAATTAGATTACGAAAAAATAACACTCGTGGGGAGCCGGAACCTCCTGTTGTGACAAATGTTAATCTGGATATTTGCAATGCATCTTTTCTCAAAATCTGTTAGATCGGAGGTTGAAATTTTGTATTTAAGCAATATATATTTTTCTCCTTGTACTAAAACAAGCTTTTTAATTTTTTATATTTTTTTAGAAAAATGTCTAAAAAAATATTGTTACGAAATTTCTTTACCGGGGTTCGTTTGGATAGTGGAAGTGATAGGGTGTGGAGAACGCTCAATCAGCAGCCTGTAGTAGAAAATAAAACAACGACGTTTATTTACACGAAGACACACAGGACAGCACAAAAGCGACACTTATATACAGAACAGAAGACGATTATCTTCACCCGAGACATATAGCATGCAACAGCACACACAGCAGCATACAACCAGAATCTACTGCAGACAGTAGCGCACAGCTCAGTTCAGCACGAGCTTGCCTCAGTCGCTTCCGACTACTCTGTCTTCGACTTCTCCGACTCGGATTACTGACTTCCTTCGCTGCTCTCAAACTCGGACTACTGGCTTGGACTTCTCTGGCAGCTGCATCCCCTTTTATAGATCTCAGGAGGCGGGGCTAGAAGCCTCTCAACCAATCACGAACGTTCGAGGCGTATCTCGGTTCCTACTGGACGGACCGGGAAAATTCTCGAAGTTTCGGGTATAATCTATTTTGGCGCCAAAGTCGCCAAATGGTCGCCAAGCTCTGGGACCTCCGACGCGCCACCTGGACTCGGTCCCATTCAGATGACTGTAAAACTTTCTTTCTGTTGATGGAACAAACTATGCTGGGAAGCCGAATTGCAGGTTTGTAACAATATGGTTTTAAAAAATAAATATGGTTAAAAAAATAAGCTTTTTAATTTTTTTTTAGAAAAATGACTAAAAAAATATGGTTTTTCAGTTTTTTGAAGAAAGTTAATTATATACTGTGAAACATTTTGCAATTTATTTGTGGCATATTCATAAAGTTTGTACATAATTTGCAGAAACTTTACATTTTGAGGATAAACGTATCTTACACTTTGCACTCGGAAAACCAATTTGATGCATAATTATTTACCTAATACAAAGATTTGTTTATTGCTCTTTATACTACAACTGTTTCAAACTGAATTTCCCCGAAAAATTAATCTACATCTTCTTACCATTCTGTAAGTATTTTTGACAATCAAAATTAAGAAGTAAATGAAACTCCAAAATGATGTACCCTCTAAAATGGTGTCAGAGAGGAAATATCCGAATGGAAAGAGTTAATGCAAAAATATATAGTGATCAGGCTATTTCAGCTTTATACGTTAAATTATCAACATTCTTTTAACCCTTTCCAGTAAGATTTAATAATGAAAAATTTGTGCATGAAATAGCCATTTATTTTTTTGTATTTAAAAAAAACTTACTTTATTTTATAATTTTTACAGATTGTTTATTAAAATTATATTACTGATATTTATATAAATGTAATTCGTAAGTTCATATTAAGCACTTCTTTAAAAAAAAACTCAAATGATTTTGGATAAACATCTAGTTTTCGCGTTTACGCCAGATACTCCGGTATTTTTTATTTATTTTTTTTATTTCAGGCACATATCTATTTTCTTCCAAATTCTTTCTGATGATGATGTGTCAATGACACCCCAGCATTCACTAAAATCACTTATTAATCGCTAAGCGCGTTTTCGTCTTCTTGGTAATATTTCTCTATCATTAGTTTCATTATCAGTATCAGATAAATTTGTGCTTATCTCTTCTGTTTTTTTTTTTTTTGTTTTTGTTTTTTTTTTTGGATCTCCCCTATCACCTTGATTTTCATAGTGTGCACTACTCTTAGTCATTACGATGTAATCGTGATTAAGAGTAGTTTCACAATATGTTTTTCCTTTACTAAGACCGACGTTTACACTAAATGTTTATATGAAATCCACTGACTAATAACAATTTGGCCGTACACTGTGCTAAGACAATCTAACGGTAAATAATATTGTATAGTGATTAATGATATTGTTACAAACCTGCAATTCGGCTTCCCAGCATAGTTTGTTCCATCAACAGAAAGAAAGTTTTACAGTCATCTGAATGGGACGGAGTCCAGATGGCGCATCGGAGGTCCCAGAGCTTGGCGACAAACTTGCGACTATTTGGCGACTTTGGCGCCAAAATAGATTATACCCGAAACTTCGAGAATTTTCCCGATCCGTCCAGTAGGAACCGAGATACGCCTCGAACGTTCCTGATTGGTTGAGAGGCTTCTAGCCCCGCCTCCCGAGACCTATAAAAGGAAGCAGCCGCAGCTGCCAAAGGAAGGTAGACGACAGGGGAGTCCGAGTTCGAGAGCAGCGAAGTCAAGTCCGAAGACGGAACGGAGGAGTCGTAAGCGACAGAGAGGGGTAGGCGGAAACGACGGTGAGCAGCGACGGAGTCAAGCTCGTGCTGAACTGAGCTGTGCGCTACTGTCTGCAGTAGATTCTGGTTGTATGCTACACGTCTCGGCTGAAGATAGTCGTCTCTGTGCTGTATATAGCTGTTGCTTTTGTGCTGTCCTGCGTATCTTCGTGTAAATAAACGTCGTTGTTTTTGTTCTACTTCTGCCTGCTGATTGAGCGTTCTTTACACCATATAACTTCCACTATCCAAACGATCCCCGGTAAAAATTCGGATCAATATCAACATGAATAATAAAAATGCTGCCGGATTCTATGCACTAGAAATTCTGAACCAAATCTATTATTATATTCAACAGTAGCTTTAGTTGCATGACAAGTATAACTCGTCATTGTGCTATATGGCACGAAAAGCCCAATGACGAGCTGTACTCGTCATTTAACCAGAAGGGGTTATATTGCCTGTCCCTTTCAATTTTTCTCTCTCTTAATTTCATCTGTTGTTTAAAAATTAGAGTAATTATTAATTTCAATAGTGTTTCTTCATCGAGTAGTCCCATTGCATTCTTCTTCCGTCTCTCTCTCTCTCTTTTATACATTGACTTTTTTGGGAAATAATGGCGTGGCATTATTTGTACTGAAAATAGCAGCGCTATTTAAGTTAATGTATTCTTTAAACACACATTTTTTTTTTGTCATTTGCAGTTTTTGTTGTTTGCATGCAAGCAAACTCTTCAGCAACTGTGTTTCATGGACTCCTAAAAACTGGTTTCATGTATTCTGCCATAGCAATTCATTTTTATAAAGATATATGTACTGAAGTCATTCCGCCTTTTAAACAACCAAAATATGTATTTGATGAACATGCAACTATAAATTCAGAAATAAACAATTTGAAAATTAACTATATAAAATTTCCTGAATCTATATAATAAAATATACATTGTATTTAGAGAGTGCTAATGCTGCTACAAATAAAACACAAATGAGCTTAATCAAATTAGAATTAAAATAATTTTACATTCAAAATTGAAAAAGAAAGATAAAATGAATCCGGCCCGAAGACTTTTTCAAGGGTCACCCTCAGGCAAGGATTCAAACCAGGGATTTTTTCTGTGAAGGGTCTGACTCTCGTCCAACCAACTGACCCTTCGTGACCCGAAAATCCCAGAAAATTGAGGTTTTGGAGACAAAAATTAGTATCACAAGAATAAAACAATCCAGAAGAAAACACAGCAAATCACGCCACAAAATACCAAGAAAAAAGAACCAAAATCATTTAAACCAGAAAGCTAAGTACTTACTAATTGAAAGTATAATTCCAAAAGACAATGTGAGGTATAAACTTGTTAGAGCAAATGCACTTCGTTAAATTGAAGCAAGATTAAGTTTTCCACGTTTACAGCTATATATTGTCATAATGTAATGTCATCAAAGTTGAAGCGCCCTCTGTTGAGTCATAACTCAAAGCCAACAAACTGGAGGAAGTCAGAAATCAGACAGTCCTTCTCTTATCAAAACGCAAAATGAATTTGGAGATTTGAAAAGTGAAAACAATGAAGTGCCATATTGCAAATCAATAATACTTCTTTCTCATGAGTTGGTTCCTATTTTACTTAACAACATTACTGCTGGTACAACAGCGATAATTTTATCAGTATTTCGGTTTTCAACTGGGAAACTTCAAACATTCTCCAGATTGAAAAATCCTAGTGTTTACTACGCTTTGACAAGGATTATTTTTTAAAGATTTTTTTTGGTACTTATTACGTTTGCCATTTCCATTTGTCACTCCAACCACCAACAATAATACATTCATGCACAAAATTGTCAATAGTGTTCAATTTTGTGCGGATACTGATGAGGACCTCTTCTCTTGAAATGCAACTGAAGCTATACATTTATGAGAAATATCGCCATCCTTGAGTCTGTGCATCCTTTAATCGACGAAGTCAAGTATATTCTGCTAAAAGTAGAAGCCATGATTGTGAAATTTTTTGCAACGCAATTCCTTTCAACTACATTTTAAATAAATGATTCGACTTTTCGTTCGTGTCATTTTTAACCCTTTGCACTCGGAAAAGTAATTCGATAAATAATCATTCATCTAATACAAGGACTTGTTTATTATGTTATCTATAAATGTTGTAAGTTGAATTTTCAATAAAAATTAATCTTCCTACCCATCTGTAGGTATTTTTAACAATGAAAATTAAAATAATAAATAAAATGTCAAAATGACACACCGTCTTAATGGTGCCTGAGATAAAACATTTAATAAAAAATGGTTAAATAAATGGCCAATGGGTTTCTTCCACTAACACTTTCTTATACAAAATATATTCTTTATATCACACTCGATCATTATTTTTAATTTTTTAGGAGGGTGAATTGTGAATTGCCTTTATTTCTATTTTAAATCTAATAAAATGCAGGGTGTTTATTTAGTCCTGGACCTATTTTGATGTTTAATAACTCATAAAATAATGAAGATATAAACAAACTTATGGCATTTATTGATGGAATAACTCATATATTTTCCTTTTCAGGTTTGAATATATTTACTTTTGTAAATATCGTCTGCGCGTGTAATTAATTTCAGATAATTTCATTTTCCAGTCTAAATATCCGTACTTTTCTAAATATCTTCTGCTTATTAATTGCATTTTTCTCTCTTTTGTTTTTGGCAACTATTGAAATGTTATGTTTACTTTTGATGTGTTTGTTCTATGTAGTACTTTTGTATGTGATGTTTTATTCGAGCGGATATTAAGAAGAATGCATACACAAGAGGAAGCACAGATTTTATGGTGGTTCATAGAAACGAAATCGATAGTGCAAACACAAATAAATTTCAGAAGAATTTACCAAAAAGATCCTCCATCCAAAAACAGCATCTTGCGGTGGAAAAAGAATTTTCTAGAAATTGGAAGTATCGCAGATAAACGTTCTGGACGTCCTTGCACAAGTGATTTTGATGTTGAGTGTGTCAGAGAGACATTTTTACACAATCCTAGAATATCTGTGAGATCAGCGGTTCACATTCATTGACAAGTTCATTGACAAAGGTCATGAAACTTTTTGAGTCTATTTCACCATTTATGTTATTAATTTTAATCTATCTTTATTATTTTATGAGTTATTAAACATCAAAATGGGTCCGGGACTAAGTAAACACCCTGTATATAGTAGCAAATTGCAAGAAATTAAAAAAAAAGTTTTTCCGGAGAATCATTTGCCAATAAGTGCAGTTTAAAGTTATTGGAGAGCTTATGCAATTCTTGATGCTATATTCCTAAAATTTTGAAAAATTCGTCAAGAAAATCTGGTGTTAAATTAATAATACATAAGGAAGGAAAAGTCAAACGATTTAATTGAATCATTTAAAAAAAATCAAACAATAACAGAATGGAGTCCAAAAAAGTTACACTATTTGATAACAGAAAACAAATTTCTATCAACATTTTATTTTTTTACATTCAATGAATTTTAACCATATCTAGTTATTTTAAACAAATAATAATAATAGAATGACAGACACATTATTTGATTTAGTGGTGAATGAAGGTCCCTTCTTCTTATAACCTTTATGCTTGTTCTAGGTGGGATTCCTTCCAGCAAAATCAAAAGAAAAACATTTACTGCGAATGCACCCTATAAACGAAAGAATAAAATTAGTGGTTTCTGTGTCAGCTTAATAACAGCTTCTAGTCAAATCAGTCCCGTGATGTATTTGGATATTACAGAACGAATCGCAGCGAGATGACTCTTGGTATAAATTTGACAGAACAAAATAAATGGAAAAGCAGAGATTCTTTAATCCAAAAGAAGAACATTTTAAATATCAAAATTTCAAGTGCTGAATGAGCTAGAAATCATTTGGTATCGCATTTTTTTTTAAATGTCATGTTAAACGAGAACAATATAGAATTTTTTTCAGCCGAGAATTTTCACTCAAAAAAAAATTACACGATTTCATTCTAAATACAATTTTTGCAATGGGCGATTTTACTGATTGTGCAAACAGCTTAATAATTATAAACTTTAAAATGTCTAATCATTTTCAAGAATAATGTTGCTATTGTTAAAATTATTAATAAAGAAAATAATGTACCTGCTATGCCTGTTCGACTCCGATTCAAATTCTGCCGCCACTTTAATCCATTAACAACATCCATAGCAGTGATAGTTTTCCTGTTAGCAAGCTCAGTAAAAATCACAGCATCTTGGATACTATTTCTAAGGAAAGCCGTGAATAAAGATTGACTTTCTTCTAAAACCTTAACAGAGACTTGTTTAATTCCAACACGTCTGGACATGCATCTGAAATAAGCTTTGCTAATACCATTCTTCGTACCACGATGAACTTTATGACAAATAGAACAACCTTTGGCAGTTTCTTTTCCAGGCTCTTTATATCCTTTGCTACAATGAGATTTACGATAGTTTTTGACATCTTGTTTTCTCAAATCTTTGCTTGTTTCACCACGTTTACATAAGACTTTACGATCCCTTTTCATATTGCCTTTTCCACTTGCTTTTCTTCCTTTACCACGACCAGACATGACTTAACGAGAGGGGGTAAAAAAATCACGTTGAAGCTTCACGTAGACTAAGATAAAAGGTACAATGATTTTCACAACTTCACCGAACAACTGAAGGAGATCTCTTCCTCTGTGCTTCACTGTTAACGGACGCTAGTTGCCTAGACACAATACTAAGGTACTGGCTTCAAATAATGAAACGTGATTGGTTGGCAGGATTCGAAGGAGTGTCTGCATCAACAATTTTGCCGCGCTGAAACATTTCACTTTCTTTTCGAAATGCATCTTTACATTTCCGGTAAAACTGTAAAAACAGCTTTTTAACTTGAAAAAAAAAATCTTTTCTTGCAAACAACATTTACAAAAAATGGCACTTAGAATAAATTACAAAATTTCACCTGCTTCTTTTTCTTTCTCCTATAAGAAGTCCAGAGAAAGTATTGAAATCGTCAAAAAATTCGAATCGAGTTTTTGACAAATTTTGAACTTCTAGATTTCCTTTTTAAAAAGCATGTTTTTCGCATTATATCTGTTTGTCTTTCTGAAAGTCGGTAATCGGTCTATCTGTCTTATAAGGGGACATTGCTTTGGGGATGAGATTTTGTACGTTGGTAGTGTACATTTAGGATATTCCTTTATTAAAATTTTAAAGCGCAATAAAATGCCAATTCCAAGAAAATGACCCTCAAACTGAGCATAGCTTATAATACACTACCAATTTGACAAGACATTTGGTAATGCTTCAACTTTTCACCCGCGAGACCAGAGTTTTTTTTTTTTTTTAATCTTTTTACATCCTCTCAAAAATACTTCAAACTAACATTTTACAGATTCTTTTAATTAATATACTTTTCTTTTTTTAACCCTTAGAAACCTGATTTTCCAAATCAAATTTTAAAAAAAATCTATGCTGCTTTTATTGCAGTATCCAGATCAAGGGAAAAATAATTTTAAAAAATCTCAGTACATATATTATAAATTTATTTTTAAAAAAAGCAAGTATTAATTTTGATATTTAGTCATTAAGGCCATAAATATGTGACACTATATGTACATGTTCATCCTTCTAATTCTTGAATTATAATTTAATTTAATTATTTTAAAGGCAATAAATATAAATTTATATGATTATTAAAAAATACATAAAAATTACTTAAATTGAATTAATAATTTACAAACATTTCAATTAAATATTTTACTAATTTTGATATTACTTAATTTAATACATTATTAATTTTCAATTTAATTAATATATTAATAATAATAATTGAATAATTATATAATATAATAATTTTTACGCAAAATTATGTTTATCTGCATAGAAATTGCATTTTAATTATAATTAAATTTTTAAGTACTAAAATATTTATATATAAAAAAGATCATAAATAATTTAAATAATTATTGTTATCTTAAAATGTCCAAAAATTTTACATATTCTGATTTTAATAAAGTCAAAGTCTTTGTTCTAACTTAATATTGAAAATTAAAGAGAGCAGATGATAATTTATTACATCATCAAGCGTTCCCTATATTAAAATCGAGAAGAAATAAAGAGCAGGTGTTTATTGAATGCATAAGCAGATGGTTCAAAATTTTTAATAACGTGATACGGTATGCTTGGCACACTGCCAATTTTCTGACGAAGGACAAATATCATTGAATATAAATAATATAAATGAAATATTTAATGTTGCTTTTGGGAGCAGTTATTATCAGTTTTGCAAGATGTTTTGTTTCTGATGGCTCAAAGACAAATATCATTTTGGCTCTTTTATATAAATGAAAATAATTAATTTCTAGAAATATTAAGTAAAACTTTTATGATGCCAGTAATTATAATTAATATTATCACAATTTAAATTATATTAGTAACTATTTTTCTGTTTAAAAATTATTATTTCCGGATTTTGTTGAATGGATATTTTTTTTATTAAAAAAAGAGTAAAATATTAATTGGAAACTATCTGCAAGTTTTCAACTTAATACTTTTTATAATTAAAATAAACGCATCTATATTTATAATTATTTTCTTTTTATGAATTAGATAATAATTCGAGTATTAAGAAAAAAACACATTATTTTTTGCATATTAAAGTGAATAACATATCAATTGAAACTACCGATAAATTCATAACTTCATTTAGAATTACTGTGTAATGATTAATTAAAAAATTTTCTTTTGGAATATTTAAAATAATATTGCTGCTTATAATGAGGTTGATGCTTATTTAAATCCATTTCTTAATGTTGATGCTTATTTAAATCCATTTTTTTAACGAAATTTCGAATTAATACATTATACCAAAATATTATTGTTTCATTTTTGAATCTATATTGCACATTTTCACATATTGCACACTTTCATTTAACATTTGTTGATAGCGTATTCTGATTGAATTATTCATTTTCAGTGTATAGTAATCACAGTTATTATACATTTTTGAATAATTCTGTGAAAATTGTCTAAAA
Source organism: Argiope aurantia (assembly GCA_026543865.1). Classification (NCBI taxonomy): domain Eukaryota; kingdom Metazoa; phylum Arthropoda; class Arachnida; order Araneae; family Araneidae; genus Argiope; species Argiope aurantia. Next base: position 104,093 of record JAPMOR010101684.1, read on the forward strand.
TCATAGATTAATGGCTACTCTTAACGATTATCCACAAATTGTAAAGTCTTTAAAAACTAATAGTACGAATAACATAAATCTTTTGCATCGTTTCATTTTTGGTGATAGACAAAATCGATCAAGATTACGAAAATTTTGGGGATTTCCAACTCCTTTCAATAAAACGAGGAAACCAACGGAAAGTACTCAAAGATTTCTCCCTTAGAGATTTAATCGCGATTTGTAATATACTCCATTTAGAATTTTTTACGGATTTGGAAAAATGTGGTGACGTTATCCTTACTTACTTATGCGATCTCACATTGCTGAAAGTGGAAGTTTCCGATTTGAGCACTGACAATGACCTTGAAACGGAGTCGAAAACAAAATCCCCTCCATAACGAAATTCCCGACACTTTGAAAGAACTACACTTAGAATACCGGAAATCGCCGATTGATTTAGATGGACTGACTCAGAAGTTTCCCCTTTCCTTGAAAACTTCTCAGAGTTATTTCGAAAACACTAACAATACTTTTTCTGCTTTTAGCATGAAAGATATTGTCGAGTTAATAAAACCTTTTTCGTCTCGGGATAACTATAGTGTGGAAACTTTCATTTCTGATGTTGAAGATATTTTTGACTTACACCAAATAAAAAATCCAATTCATCAAATCATTTTTGTGAAGGAAAACTTAATTGGTCCAGCTTTAACTCTAATAAGGTCTATTCGCGAAATGAATAATTGGGAACAAATGAAAAAACACTTGATAGAAGAATTTTCTCAGAAAATTAATGGACTTCAATTACATAATTTGATGCAAGCCAGACGGTTGAAACCTACTGAAATTACAGAGATACCTTTTGGCCATGAGAGATTTGGCACATAAAGGCTCTTTTGATGAGTCGTCCTCAATTGATTATGTCATAAATGGCATTCCCGAATCTTCAAATAACAAAATTATTTCATATGGCTGTAAATCCATTTCCGAATTCAAAGAAAAATTAAAAATTGCGCATGCTTCAAAATTTTTTAAATAACACGTAGATAAGAAAAATGAGGATCACACACATGATGACCACAAACGTTTCATGCAGCCATAACTCACTTGTTACTCATGTGGATTTAAAGGTCACAAAAGTACCTCGTGCACAAATGAAAAACGTAGTAAGAAATGTTATGGATGCAAAAACTTCGGCCATATACATGCTAATTGCCTCTCTCGACCTCAAAAAGGGATTCTTTCATGTACCCATGGATCCAAACAGCACCAAATATACATCTTTTGTCACTCATGAAAGTCAATACGAATTTTTATGTGTGCCATTTGTATTGCCAAACAACCCTACTGTTTTCCAACGTTTTGTTTTTTATTTTTAGGAAACTTATACATGAACGTGTTATAATTGTGTATATGGATGATCTTCTCATTCCATCCCAAGACGAAACGGAAGGTTTACAAAAACAAAAAAAAAGTAGTTCTTCAAACAGCTGCGGATTATGGTCTCGAATTAAACCTTAAAAAATGTAACTTCCTGCAAGATAGAATTACTCGGGTATGTTATTGAGAATGGCGCAGTAAAACCTTCACCCTCTAAAACACTAGCAGTTCAAAACTTTCAACAGCCTAAAACCCCTAAACAAATTTTTCTATGTCTAACAAGTTACTTCAGGAAATTTATACCTAATTATGATCTCATCGCTAGACCTCTATGTGACCTTCTTCGTGATAATGTAGAATTTGAATTCGACCCAAAACAAATTGCTTCTTTTCATGAACTGAAAAACATACTTTCTCTAAATCCGGTTTTTCATGTTTTTCAACAAGGTCTTCCTTTAAAATTTCACACTGATGCAAGTACCCTAGGCTTTGGTGCTGTACTTTACCAAAAATCTGCTGATGGACAATTCCACCCTATCCATTATTTTAGTCGGAAACTTCCGTTCAACAACAAAACTTCAGTAGTTACGAGTTAGAAGTTCCAGCAATTATTAAAGCACTTAAAAAATTTAAGATAATGACAGATTGTGACACATTCCAAAAAAAACAATGAATAAAAAAATATCTCCCTCCAAAAATTGCTCGATGGGCGTTGATGCTTAAAGAATTTAATTATGAAGTTTGTCACAGGCCAGGTAAACAGATGAAACATGTGGATGCCCTTAGTCGTTATTCTGTTCTTGTGATCTCTCCAAATAAACAAAGATCAGATCAGATTGAAAACGATGAATTTATTTTTCAAATAAAAAATATGATGAGCACCCAACCAATGGATGATTATTTTCTTAAAAATGACATTTTATACAAATTACACAAAGGTGGCGAACTTTTGGGGGTTCCAAAAATGATGCAGACAGAAATAATCAAGAATGCACACTCTTACAAGGTCATTTTGCGTCCCAAAAAACTGAAGCAATTATGTCTCGAGACTTTTACATCCCTTACTTTACAAAGCTTACCCAAAAAATTATTTCTAATTGTATACCTTGCATACTCTCCTTTAGAAAAAGCGGTAAACAAGAAGGACTGCTTCATCCTATTTCGAAAGGTGATAAACCCCTTGATTGTTACCATTGCGATTTTTTAGGACCCTTACCATCCACTAAAAAGTGTTATAAATATATTTTTATTGTTACTGATGCTTTTTCAAAATTTGCATGGATTCATCCAATTAAATTTCCTTCAACTAAAGATGCTTTCGACAAATTGATATTACAACAGATCACATTTGGAAATCCTTTCAAAATAATTACTGATAAAGGTAGTTCTTTTACTTCAAAGGAATTTCCAAATTTTTGTAAAGAATAGTCAATTAAACATATTCAAATCACTACTGGAGTACCACGTAGCAACGGACAGGTTGAAAGGTTCCACGGTACATTAATTCCTGTTTTAACCAAACTATCTATTAATGAGCCGGACATATGGTTTAAATATGTACCACGGTTACAATGAGTTTTAAACAGCAATACAACACGTAGTACAAAATTTACACCTTTTCAACTTTCAATTGGTATTCAAATGAAACAAAAAGAGGATATCGAGATCAAAACATTACTTGAAGAGGAATATTATGAACACATTATTTACTACAAAGAAAACTTACGCGTCGAAGCAAAACGAAACATCTAGAAATTACAGCAGGATAATAAACATCAATACAGTAAAAGCCGTAAACCTGCCTGTAAATATAAGTTCGGCGACACAGGGGCTATACAGCATACTCAATTTGGAACCGGTCTAAAGTTGCCTATAAGATATTTTGGACCTTACGAAATTATTAAGATCAATCCCAACGATCGATATGATGTTAAGAAGATAGGACTTCACGAAGGTCCGATCATACCGTCAACTGCTGTGGATAAAATAAAGAAATGGTGTTCAGTTTAAGCATTCACCATTAATAATTGGTGTGTGTGTGTGAGAGTGTTTTTTTTTTTTAAATCTTTTTCGTTTTTCTGCTTTCTCTTTTCTTTCTTTCTTTTCTTCTCTTTTTTTTTTCTTCTCTCATTTCAGACTTGTTGCCTACATCGCTCTCAACTTCAACTCAGCCGTGGACGTCTGGTATGCAGGACGACGATGGCAACACGCATGGGAGTGACGTGATGGCACTCACTTTTTCCCGCTAGAAGGAGAGAGTTGGAAGTACTTCACACTGAATGAAGAAGGCAATGCTGTGATGTTGTGATGCTTTGATTTGTGTAAGCCTCCAGCCTTCCTTTCTCCTTTCATTATTTTAAGTTTTTATTATTATTTCGTTCTAAATTTTGTGCCAGTTCCTTTAATTGTAAAATTAAAAATATTTAAAAAGATCAAATTCTTGTTATTATTGGTTCTGAGATTTATATTCAAACCCACACACACACACACACACACACACACACACACACACACACACACACACACACACACACACACACACACACATATATATATATAATTTTTTAAACTTTCATTTTAAATTTTTCCAGCTGGCAAACAAAATTTTGGAGCTCGACTGATTTTGAGATGGGAAAAACACACACACACACACATCGTTTTTCTAAATATCGACGTATGCGTTGTTTCAAACTGATTTAAACTAGTTAATGACTTAAATTAATTAAGACAATTCGTAAGAAATCAGAGAATGGATAATTTGGAAATGAAGTTGTATCTTTAGTTGGCGACTTGAAAAATTGAGGCCTCAAAAGAGATAAATCGCCAATTTGTTGCCTACGCATTCTGAGGCTTCAGGAACCTTAAACCAAAACAACATCATGTCCTCATATGAAAACCCACACACACACATCCTGGGATCGAACTCTGGTCTCTCAGATGAAAAGATAAAATTCGACCGAATATCTTGTTGGGAAAATCAGCTGAAGGTGCCAATTACTAATATATAAGCTATACTCAAAATGGAGTGTCGTTTCCTCGGAGGTTTCTCTCTATTGCTCTTTAAAATTTTAATGAGTGAATATCCTAAATGTACTCTACCAACATACCAGAATCCCATCCAACCCGCTTTGTCTCCTTGTCAAACAAACGGTAACTCGAAATTGCTTTGAGTTAGACGAATGAAATTTAATATGCAATCTTGGCACCAAATTTGTAGATTTCCGTCAAAATTTGAGTGAAATTCATTCAGAGCAAGTCTGTCGGCCTGAATATAAGTTAACACAATAATTACAAAAAGAAAAGAGCTAGATGGATAAAATTGGTATAGAAATTTAGCATATAAAATAAAGTAGCTACCTATCAAGTTTGGAACTAAATATGTCAAAGAACTGACCTTCTGTCGGTCTATGTTTTCGCAAGCATGTAAACACAATAACTCAGAAACTCAATGGCATAAATATATAAAACTTGATGTTTGATTTTTTTTTTAAACTACGTTTCTTGTTCTGTGTTGAATTTTGATTTCATTGACTTAAAAACAATGTGTCTAAGACACAGAATTGTTTTTTGATTACATATTTTTAATGCCAATGATGGTATACAATAAAGTAAGATAAAAAATAGAGCAAAGGATTACACGATAGATTCAATAAAAATGCCAAATTAGCGACAATTATCTATATTTTGTAATTACTGTTCACTAATGCCATGCAAAACATTTGAGACTCTACCTAAGGACGTCAAATTTTTGATAAAGGATGGAGATAGTTTATTTATATTAAAATCTCATTTTAAAATAACACTAGGGCTATTTTGGGACGAGCTCGTCATTTTGAACTGCGGTCAAATGACGGGGACGACACCTGAGCTGGCACCTCCTCCCCAAGTTTGCACACCACACCAATGGAAGGGCGTTTCGCCCCGACTGATTTAACTTGCACCAGTCTCGCTTACACGACGGTTCTTCTGTGGAATCGGGTCTTGAACTTGAAACCCTGCGGTTCCGAAGCCGTACTACCAAGCTACAGAGGCCGAAGGAGGAAGATAACATATTTACTAAAGAATATGTGAGAAAGGTTTGGGAAGATTACTCCTGTTCATTTTTAAAATATTGTAATCGACATTTTTGTTTTTCTCTTGAAACTTCACGCCACAGAGGGCAGATAATAAATTGTTCATAAATTTAAATAGTGATATATAAAACTTTTTGAATAAGCAGGAGTTATTGTTCGTTTCAGTATCCCGAGACGACAACTTTTCGACGATTCTATCTCACTAAGGGGAGAGACACGGAAGGATGTGCTCATTTCCGGAATTTACTTTGTAAACACCGCCTCCTTTCAATGTTCCTCTCACCCCTATTTTGTCGAATTAAACCCATCCTAACGCATGTACAAATGCGCAGGGGGTTTTAGAACCCATTGGCAAACAATACATATTACAAATAATTTCACAGTAGTTATAAGGTCAGCTGTTACATCTAATAGGCAATACAAAGACATTTCAAGAACATACATATAAAAAACTTCTAACTTTAATCGCTTCAAGTTGAATTTAATTATATTAATGTTCCATTTTTGAAACAACATTAGGGTTATTTGAGGACGGACCGCATAAATTTGAATCGTGGCCAGATGACAGTCTTTCAAAATGGCTGATTTGGCTTCCTATTCTTCAAACTTCTTGCCACAGCAGCGACAGGGCATATCAATCCGACAGATTTAATATGCGTGACACCAACTTACATGGCAATTCTTCAGTGGAATCATATTTCAGAACTGGTGTCCTTTGGGCCATGAATCAAGTCCTTACCACTAAGCCACTGAGGCGTTTTGATCTCTTGAAAAGGATTCAAATTTCGGTAGGGAAAAGTTTCGTATCTTCGATGAATTTTTAATATTAATGTTTTTATTAGCTCGTATGTTAGTTCACAATTGTATTGCAAATATTGATCCTAACTCCATTTCATTTTGCATTTGCTACATATTTAAGTAAAACAAATACAATTTTCGATTTTAATATTATTAATTATTTTATTAAAAAAAAAACAACTTAAACTGTGGCTAAATGTGCAGCATAGTGTTATTCCTTTAATCGAGGGACGTTGAACATTTGACCTGAATTTGTTATAAAAACAACCATAAATGAGAAAATGAATTTTATTCACATAAAATAAAATTAACATTTATGATTAAATCTCAAATTTTTATACATAAAGACAAATTATTTGTAAAAGTTTGTAGTTTTTAAAATTTATTCTTTCATTTTAAAATATATTCATTATGTTGCAATTTATGTGCGAGGAAAAAAAATTGCTGAACTCTATAGTTTGAAAAAAAAATCACTACTTTCATTATTCATTTTTTAATCCTTTTTTTTTATAACAGCAGTTATTATTCTTTTTATTTCCTTTCTATGTTTTGGAGTCACCATTTGATTTCAATGTCTGCAAGGCTAGTGTTTCAGGACTTTCAGTGATAATCTTTGATTTGATTTTTTTTACATACTATTATTTTTCTCCCGAATCTCGGTGTAGAGATACCTCTAAGGATGTCCACAGAATATTTAGATTGACAAGAATACGGGTCAGAATGGATGAGTTATAGACTTGTCAGTTACAGCAAAAAGAGAAACTTGTTATTATTAAAATTATTCTTATTAAGGGAAACAAAATATATTATCTTCAACACTTCACCTTCCCATCATATTATTTGGAATCAGATTTAATAACGTAATTGAGCCACATCATATATGATAATGTAACAAATCTGCAATGTTGCTACTCAGTGCGGTTGCTTCAATTACTGGAAAGACCGTTTTACGATGAGCTTTGTTCGATGCTGATCGGATGTCGAATTAGTGATCCCTGGGCTTGACGACAAACTTGGCGACTAGAGACAAAATAGACAATACTAAAATCTTCAAGAATTTTGGCGATACAGCCAGTAGGAGATGAGATATGCTTAATTATTCCAGAATATTCTTTGCCCTGCTCCGGAACTATAAAAGGCCGGTAGTCCAAGCCGAAGACAATCGTGTAGAGTCGTCCAGAGGTTTAGAGTCGCACAGCGAGTCAACGGCGAATAGTTGGATCAATCCAGCGAAGCGCAAGTGTTGAGTAAAGCTCAAGTGATTTGTGAATTGAGCTATGTGTCGAATCCTGGAGTTTACTGTAGAAGCAGCATCGAATCGTGTGAGGAGTAGCCAGTCGTATAGTAGTGAGTCGGCAGTTGGAAACCACTAAAGCGAGCAGACAGTTGAGAATTACAGGCGTTTGGAAAGACTTTAGACAGTAGCCACATAGATTCCCTCCTTCTGTCTAGCCGCTTTGAGTGCTGAGATTTTTGTTAGCATCCGATTACTATTTGTGGGCTGCTGTGTGTACATCTCTGCTGTTTATTTGGTGTCTGTATACGTGTCAATAAAGACGTCACTTTTTAGTGAGGCCTGTTGATTGTGTTACACCATACACCCATTACAAGTGAACCCGTCCAACTTACGGACTTAGTGGAGGAAGTTCCGCAACAATAATGGGTTGACGTCAATTACTTGAAATTAACATTCCGTTATTCATTGCTTGGCTGCAATACATTTTGAATGGTGTAAATGTATCTTTATCTAAAGGAACATTGCTGATATTCATTATTTCGAAGATTGCTGATAATATCACCATTTTTTGTTTTATCAATAACAAGAATTACGTGAATTTCTTGATTGCCACAGAGTAACAGAACAGATTTTCAAGACTTTGTCGTTTATGATCTAAAAAGAGCTTAAATAATTAAAGAAAAGTAGTCATGTGAAGTAAATTAAAGATTGAAAAGTAATCTAAAATTGCTGCCCATTTCAGCATCCCGAGACTGCCACTTTTCGAAGATCCTACATCATTAAAAGGTGAGATGTAAAAAGATGAGCACATTACCAGAATTCTTCGGCTTTGATTTACTTAGATAGTCATTCGATACTTTGTCGTTCAGTTTCTTCCCATATTTTTATGAATATCGCATCATTTCCTATCGTACTATTTTATTTCAATTTAAAATTGCACATTGATTGCTTATATGGCCACCTCAAGTGGAATTAAAGCTTTCAGAAATGACACGAAAAATATTTTATACCATTAAATGTGATCGAAATTATCCACTATAGGTAATCTTAAAATGTTATCAAAAAATTCAATAATAAAAAAAAGGTTTTAACAATTTTTTTTGTTTATTTTGTAAAAAAAGCGAGTTACCAACTTTTAAGAACAAAAAAGCTTCCATTTATTCATCAAAATTTAATGTTTAAGCCCCTTGCATTTGTCTTCAGTTCAATAAAATGTAGTGGACTGTAGTTTTTTAAACAGTTTAATTTGAAATTCAACAAATATATGCTGATTAAATTATTAAAACATTAAAATATTGCAACATTAGATCATACCCTCGCTTAATAGGACATAAATGTGAACAATAATAAATCGGAGAATTTTGTCTCCTGCTTAGTATCAGAGCATCTATCTCTGGGTCCAGCTTGCACAAGAACCCAGTCTGAAATGAGGGGGTTTCCTCATGGTGGTGGGGGGATTGTTTTATTCTAAATAAAATGTGAAAACTTTGTACCATGCTAAAATCAATCTACTATATGCTGGTTTACTTTATAAATAGTTTTACATACCAACTGTTGATTAAATTATTTAAATAAGAAACTGCATTAAAGTTACTTTTATTATAAATTTCCTTTTTGTCCCTGATTATTTCAGGTTAGAAACTTAGAACTTCAATTAGTAAATTTTTAGCTTCCTGTTTTTTTTAATCTATTAATTTGTATCAATTTTTCAAAATTCAGATCAAAATACTTTGACCAAAATTCTACATTTTAGCTGTATATTAAGAAACTTAAAGGATCAAAATATTTTAATATAATTTTTCTAACTTGAAAATAAAATAAACAAAACAATTGATTTACATTAATAAATCAGTTAGAAAATATGATTAGCATTAGAAGAAACTTAACAAATTAACCCTAGTAAATTATGTATAAATATATGACAAAAACTTAAAAATAAATATACTTCAATAATAATTTTTTTTTTCCTAGAAAAATTTTGTAATTCAAAGTCGTAGATGGAAATCCTTTCACAAATACTGATAATCTTTTATTTCATAAACTAATTTAACTTTAAACTAATAAAATATTTTTTTTCACATATAAGAAGCACTTAACAGAGTAGAAACCACATTAATTAAATCAAATATTTATAAAACTTAGCTTAATTTGTAACAACTTTTGTTTTCCTCTAAGAATATACCATTTCTTAAGCAAAGCACATTTCTTCCATAAAACATATAATATCAAAGTATGTTTTGAAATTTTAAGACTTATCCTCATATGCTGTATTACTACACGAGTATGCATTAATATTACAGTGTATGTTTTATGGTTTATGTGACTAATCTATTAATATTATTTGGACTCAAGATAATCACTGAAATGATAACATTACAGCATATTCCTGAATAATACATTGCCTTTGCAATATGTTATTTTTGGGAAACAAAGAAAATATGATTTACACCAGTATAATTTTGAACCATTCATATACTGTTTACCAACACAGAATCAAATTAGAAACTCTAAAAAATTTTAAGTTGGTAGAGAAATATATCCCCTCAGCAATTTGTAAAGAACTTTAGAAATGTTTTTATTAAAGAAAATGATTTTAAAATCCTTGCCATTCTTTTAAAAATTTAATTATAATTTCAAATTGAAGAATGGCAATATATATATATTCATTTGACACTTCTATTTTATCTAAAATATATCTATGATAAATTTATTAACTCTGGTTATAAAGAATAGGAGCTCTAAAATGATTAGCAGGCACATATTGTCTGCCACCTCCCTTATTTTTTAATTCGATTTCCTTTTTTTTTTTTTTTTTTTTTTTCATTTACAAAAAATGTGTTCTACATGCGACTATTTTACACCTTTACTATTTCATTAATTTAACAGTAAATAGAGAAAAATCAGAAATAGTTCCAATTAAAATAAATGATAATTTTATTTCAAATATTTATGTTACAAGTGATAAAAAAATTGATACATTATCATGAAACTTCACTTTCTGAATTTATAAGGAAATCCTTTATCCCTTCTTTCATTTCATTTCTAGGAATTAAAAGAAAAAACACAGGCATTAATAAAATATAGACATTTAATAAAATTCTACAAAAACAAAATGTTAATTAAGTGCCAATAACATTAAGTGAACACCAACAGAGCATACTCATTTAGTACTGTGTTTCTAAAGGTCAGACAGTTTATAAGATTTTGCTGATTATTTTAAATTTTTGTATTAGCACATGAACATTAGCAGCCTTAAGCAATACCCAGTACACTGCTTTTAATAAATTGATAAATTTAGTTTCACATTTTAAAACTTTTTAACATGCTAAGGAATTATTTTAGGCTAATTTTATTTTATTATCTGTTTGAAAACATATGTGCAATCATTTAATTTTTTTTATGACTTCAGATTGTCCAGTATTCATATTTCACAATGTTACTGAAGCAGACATTCAGTGTTTACAGCATTATAATAAAGTGGATGCAATGAGGAAGGAAATGAGGGATTTGACCAAATATATTTTTAAAAATATTAATATTAATGTTTTATGGTTCTTAGAATTTTTAGTTTTTTAAAGACTTTTTTATTAAACAACCAAAAAAATGAATTCTTTCAATTGTCCTGCATGTGATCTTAATGGCAGCTACTTAATCAGAAATTTGCCATTATACATAAAGCTGGAGAATTTTTTATTAAAAATTGTTAAACACCATAATGACAGCAATACTGTATAACCAATATTTATTTATAAAAATATCTACACAAGGACATTAGATAATAAAATTTTTATGGTACTTCTATCTGTAAAGCCAACTTTTAAATACCAGATGATGATTTCATGAAATCTGAATTATTTACCTCTTTCTTGTTAGTTACTTTATTTTTATTTCAATGCTTCAAATATATATTGTAAACAATACTATATTTGAAAAAAGAAAAATTTATTTTATTAAATTATATTAGAATATTATGGGCTACATTATGGGTTCAATAGATTTTTTAAAAAGAAATACTACTTACCAATTTTTTCTTTTTTATGGAACACAATAATTTAAAGCATTTTTTAAAAAGTACCCCAAGGAAAGAAAGAAATCTTAATAATTAATTGTCACTAAAAAATATTTAACCAAATATTTTTAAACAGTAAAATGAAACAGAACAAAGTAAAAGAAGAAATTGAAAGTATGTGATGGTACAGAAGTAGTGAATAGAAAGAGTATTTTAATGCAAGAAATTGCTTACATGAATCGACACAGAATTTCACGTAAAAAAATTACAAATAATAACCTTTTTAATTTCTTTACAAATTTCCAACGAATTAACTTTCACATTCCAATAATAAAAAAAATATTACAGAACACATTACAGATTAAATATATTTTATAGCTTAATAGAATGAATGTAAATAAAGATACCTTTTCATTTGCTTCAAAAATGGGCTGAATTTTGAACTTTGTTTCTATAAATATTTGAAAACAATTAGATTTTACAATTAAGAAAACAAAAAATAATAATTCATTTTATTATTATTGTTTATTAATAAAATGCACAAAATAGTTTCTTAAAAAATAACAAAATTACTTACATTGTTTCGAAAGGCTACAGAGCAACCATGGCACAAGAACTTTAAGAGATTCCTAAAAATAATCATCAAATTATAACATTTATTTATCATTTTATGTCATTACTGCAAAGCTCCTATTTTTTAACATAAAATCACTTTTCCATTTAATATTATTGATTCCAAAAATTACAAATTAAAAAAAAAGAAAATCAAAAATTTCATTAAATTATTATTAATATTACTTGTACTATTACCATATTTTAAATACATAAATAAATATCTTTACAAAATAAAAATATATAAATAAATATCTTTACAAAATAAAAATATATAAATAAATATCTTTACAATGTTTAATTTCATGACAATTTTTAATAAAAATATAATCCGGAAAATTGTAAAATAAATTATAATTTATAGATCTTATAATAGAAGCCTGGTTGCGTAGTGATAGTGATTCGCACCCCCAACGCATAGATCTGAGGTTCAATTCTCGGGCTAAGCAAGGTCAACTCAGCCTCTCATCCTTTCAGAGGATTGATAAACTGAGGACCAATCATGCTTAGGAACTAAACACTGGAGTTCTGCATTAGGCTGACCACCTAACTGGAACATATACCTTTCACCCACAGTCAAGAAAGCAGATATGAACAATGTAGGTCCTGGTCCATTTAGGTTGTCGTGTCACTGAGTTCAGTTTAGTAATTAGATCTTATAATAATAAATCTCTGATGTATGACAAATCTGTCAAATTTACTAGTACAACTCTCCAAACTTTCACATTAATTGAGCATGAAGCCAAATAATGAAAGATTTAATTCATAACATTTTTTCATACATTACAAAATAGCAATACACTTTCATACACTTTTTTTAATACAAGAAACAGATATTTACAATCTAAATAATAATAATTAATTTATAACATTAATATAAATAAAAAACAAATGATGCAAATTTTTCTTCTTTATTTTCAACATATTATTCATATAAATTTCTGCATAATTTATCATCACCAGAAGAAGCTCTAACTTCGATTGTCTTTTTAGTACCACAATGAATTTTAAATGGTACTGTATTATTTTAAACTTGGAAAAACTAGATTCAAAAAGACCTGTGGTTCCTGGAATTAACAATCAATTGCTTAAAATTATATATAGATCAAGAAATGTGTTTCCTGTTTGATATCTTTTTTTATGCATTCTAATGGGAAAATGCTTTAAAAAAATCCCCAATCCTTTCATAGAAAATACTTCAAAATAAAAATCTTTTTTTAAATCCTTGATACAGAATTTCCACAGCACCTCCTTAGATGTTCTTATAATTTAGTGCAAATTACAAATAAATACAAAATTTCCTTACTTTTTCATTTTCTTCATGGTATATTATACAGGAATAAAGTAAATAAATATATAACGAAATATATTTCTCTAATTGTTAGGATCTCTCTTGAATTGAAATTAAGCCTTGTGTTCTACTTACATTTCGAAATACAGGATAAAAATATAATTAGATTAATTAACCTAATAATAGTTCCTAATTTATCCCTAAGGTAAACTGATATAGAGTTCCCACTAGGCTGTGAATATATTTTTCATTGATACAGAGATGCTACTGAATTACACAAATGTTTTTATATTAAGTATATTGCAATGATTTTGAAGCAGAGTTCTTTGTAATAAAACAATAATTAAGAAGAAAGACATACATACCTATTTTCAAAATCACTTGCTTGCGATGAAGACATTTTGTAAGAAAAAACATTAGAGTCAGAGTTCAGCATTGCATCAACAGGAGTTTGAGAGAGCTTATCAGAAAGTTTTAAAGCCTCAAGGGCTGAGCAAGGATCAGGTTCAATATTATCAAGTTTGGACTGAAACAAATTAAGCAATTCTAAATAAAAGAATTAAAAAAAACCTTTCTGAATCAGAAAATTGTATTAATCAATAAGAAACATGTGTATTAATCACATGCATCAGATATTTCATCACTTAAAAACAAATACTTGGAGATTTTAATTTAAAATTCAATTATTATTTCATGAAAAAGCAAAATATTTCTCTTTTGATTTTCAAAGAGAAATATTTCTTTCAAAATATGTCCAATAATAATATAATAATATCAATTGAAATATGTCCCTTAATAGTATTATTAAGAGACACAAAATAAAACAAAACACATTTTAATAATACAAAAGTTTAAAAAAAGACAAAAATACTTAATATCAATATGAATTAAAGGTTACGATTACAGTTTCATCCATTTTAATCAAATGTTATATTAATGACTGATTTAAAAAAATAAAATAGATTATTACTACTAAATGAATTTGTAAATTTATTTATATTTTGATTTAAAATCAAAAACATTGAAGAATCACTGGTCATTCTATCACTAAGGAATATACAATTGATACCAATCACTAAAATTATTAAACTAACCATGCAAAGGAAACAGATTTTATTTTCCAGCATTGTATCTTGTTTTGAGAGCTTTCCTCCAGTCCTGAAATGAGTTTCAAACAATCATATTTTCAATATTAATATATAAAAGACAATTATAATTAAAATAATCTAAAATGATTTGATTCAGGGTGAGTCAAAGGTAAATAAAAACAATCATTAAATAATTACAAAATAAAACATTGCAAATCCCTTTATATACTTTATCTTGCACATGTATATATTAATAAACATGAATTTAACATTTTTTTAAAGAATGTATGCCAGTTCTAGTCTTTATTTAGTTGTGCACATGTCTTAATTTTTCAATTTGTTTACTAAGAAAGGAGATTTACAGAAAAGAATAGTTTCTAAAAGGTTTTGATGTACTGTATATGTCACATTGTTTGGTATAATTTGTTATACTTTCAAGAAATGTTGTTTCAATAACATTTATTTTATTTATGTATACCTTTATAAAATTTAACTACATGAATTTATTGAAAAACAATCTGACTGTTAAAACAGTAATCTGAGAATTAAAACATGTTATTGTTGTTATATTTATTTTAAATGATTTTTTAATTTATTATAATAATGCATTTACAGAAGATTCAAATGGGCAATATAGAGATTGACAGAATTCATAAACATTTTAATTGAAGTGCAAAAATATCTACATCTTATATCATAATAAATTTAACTTGTCACATTAGCTCAAAATAATAATATACGAAAACACATTTCATAATTGATTATTAATGATGTATAAAATGAAAAAGCCAAAGTAAAATGATACACTATGGCAAGCAATTTCTTTTGATTACACTTTAAATATACACACCCAATGCAAAATGCAGACTATAAAATTCTTTATAGAATACTTTAAAAAAATTATTTTAAATTTTGTATTCAAAAGTACTCTTAAGTTATATAAAAACTGCTACTTCATTGATTCTGTTACATATAAGTAAATACATTAAAATTTAAATAACTTATCATGGTCATTCATATTTGCCATAATACTGATGAAAAAGTTAGAAAATATTCAAACAAATTTTCTGTGTTTACCTGAAGATAGTAAAGACTGTAGCAGGAAAGTCTTCTTGAAGGTTTGTAATAAAGCTTTCAGTTAGCCTTTGAATGCTTGATTTGGTATCTGTCTTTAAAAAAATAATAAGAAGAAAATTAGTAATTAAGAAAGAGAGAAAAATTAAACATTTTACAAAATTAGCACCTAATGGCTTTCCAATAAAAATCTTAATCAACTGCCTTTGCATTCCTTTAATTATATATAAAAATTAGCTTGAAAATAAACAACATAAAATCTTTTAATACCTAAAAATAAGCAAAATAAATTTTAAAAAATTATTTTTTTAATTAGACAAAACTTTATATTAAATCCAAAACAACTAAGATTAATTCAAATATTCTCTCAATTAAAAATACAAAATTAAAGGTTTTTAAAAAGTTTTTTTTCCTTGAAAAAAATTACTATGAGAAATAACATTTACTTAAAACAAATAGTTTGATTAGTAGACACAATCCACTCAAAGAATACACTTACAGGCTGAAATTATTTGAATTACAGGAGTTTAAATTACTATGTGGTAAAGAGGGAAAATATTTGAATACAAATTCAAGCCAGCAATATCCAATGTCTGATTGTGTAATCTCTTTTCTCAAAAATATGGCATTTATTTTTTTAATTAAACCTATTTTAGGTGAAGAAAATGTATTGTACTAGAGAATAATTTACAATTCAACAATGGAAAATCGAATTATTTTATATAAAAGTTGTTTCACAAAGTAAATATTTCGTTTACTGCTATGTAAATATTATAAAGCTTCTCATAATGAGTTAAAGTACTTTAGATTAGTGGAAGTAATCAGTACATACTTGATAAATAGAATGCAAGGACTGTAAAATCGAATCAATTTCAATGATTAATTTCATAACACAATTTATAACATTAATTTTGTTCTGCAAGAAATTATTAATTTCTGTATATACACAGTAATTTTTTTTTGTGTGCTTATTATTATAATAATTTTCATGCCTTTCACGATTACAGCCATCATGCAAGAATACTCTTAAAAGTATATAATTTTTCTATAACATTAGTTAACACAGGTTAAGAAGGAAATGAAAATACGCTTTTAGAATACAAAGCATTTATAATAAGAACAATGATTCAAATGAACAAATCCAAAAAATGAAATAAGCTTTGTTCGAATTCTGGAAGTTTTTAATTTAAGTTCAGTTAAAAAAACCAAAAGCTGCATCACAACCATTCTTGAAAATAGACAAGAATCCATAGGTTACAATTGAAAATAAAAATAAAATATTCCCATAATTTAATGATAAAAATAATTTAAAATAGACTCAATACATTTAGAAAAACAAGAATAAATACATAATTTTTATTTATTTATAATTTTGGTTTATGCTTAACTGCTAAATATTTAGCATTATTTTTTATATATATTAATATATTTTTGCTATTTGGATTTGAAATATGAAAAAAATAAATTTAAATAAATAACCTAACCTATTTTAGCTCACAGAGTTTATTATTTGGTTATTTATAAGAGCTATATGAAATTAATAAACCTAATCAAATGATAAATTTTAAAAACACCGATACCTAGCAATTTATTCCTGAATATATTAAGATATGGAAACCTTAAGATTCCATAAGCAGTTTTTCTGTATTATTGTAATCTCTTAGAATTAAGAAATCTGTATTATTATTTATATTTCAAATTTTCTAAAAATTCAGTTAGTATTGATATATAACAAATAAGAAAATTAAATGAAAATGTATTCTTGCCTTTGAATGTGTATTTATTTATTAAAATCAAAATGATTCAGATTGTGATTAGTTAAAACTACTGTTCTAATATTCATAAAAAAAAGGGGGGGAGACAATTTAAGAGAGAGCATAGCATGTAGTCTTATTTTTAAAAATAAATGAGCAGAAAAAGCAATAAATGTCAAAAAGGAAGATCAATACTTTTACTTAAATTACGAAATATTTGCAAAATGGTTTTTAAAATATTATAGCATCTATATTGATATTATCATTTTAAAATTGCAATCACATATTCTATTTTTCTTTTCTTCTATAAAATAGAAAAAAAAATATTTTAATCTTTAATTTTTTTATTGCTGAAGAAAGAAAAAATTTTTCAATACATTTCTGTGATAGAAAGTTACAAAAGCAATTGAAATAACTTACCTTTGTAAGTAAATCAGGTAACACAGTATACGAGATATTATGTAAATGAAGATACAAGGCAACTTCTTTATTTAAAAATTCCCTATAAAAATTTTAAAATAATTAATGTATCAGTTTTTAATATTTTGGAATTAAAAATTACATTTAAAAAGTCACTTCAACATTAATTGTTATTTCATTATAAAATATATTTATTTTTTACCTCAGAGGACGGCAAACCGGTACTTCATACCTGGTATCACAGAAATTCTAAAATTAAAAGTATAACTTAATATACACACTTCTTGAAAAACATAAAAAAAAAGAGAAAAAAATTAAACTGAGTATCAATGACTCTTTACTGAAAAATTACTTGCCATAAAACTATTGATAGTTCAAGCCGCAGCACTATCTACTTAATTTCTCCCATATTTTGAAAATGAATGAAAAAAATGCTCATAACTTTTAAAAATAGAATTACAAATAAAATAATTACTTCATACTAAAAAAGCACATATTCTTCTAGCAAAATTAATATTATACTGTGAATAAATAATAATATTAATGAAAACTCATTAATGAAAAAGGAATTGTCTTTTAGTTTCAAAAATAATACTTTTTCACTCATTTTAATTCAAGAATAGTATATAATAAAAATATAATTATATCCCTAATATTGTGTAACTAAAAGAACTAATTTAAGGTGTTTTCTAAATTTTACAACACATATACAGAAAAAAAATTATAAACTATTAAAAATTGAGTTATTAGAGTAAATTATAATCTTTATTATTTTAATTTTTCAGCATAGTAAGATTAAAAATAAAATTTTAATCACACAAGGAAAATGTCAATGAAAAAACAGTAAAATATAATAAGTTTATGCAAATTTTTCAATTCTATAAAATGTTTGCTTACTGTATCTGAAGAAATTTGTGATCCTCTTCCTAAATTTATATCAGTTAATAAGTTTTCAGCCAAACTACATGAAGTATCTCCGACAAATACATAATTAAAACCACTACGACGGGCTATATCCGTTATTAGTAATAATCTAAATTATGATACAAAAAAAAGGAATAGGTTAAAGAAAAACTTTATGCACAATTACAATACATAATAGTCAATAGATGTATATAATTAAATGAAAACAACTACAAATTGAATGGGCTTATAATTTTTTTTAAATTTAAATAAAATGTGATTGTAAAGTTTGATGTGAAATTTATTTAAAATGTAGACAAGTAATCAAATATTAAGAAAGGTAAATAATGTTTTAAGAAATTACAGCGTTGTTTTGTTTCTAACAAAATGCAGAATTGTCATATAAATAACTTTCAAATTCAGCACATCAGATTTGAATCATTGCTTAAAAAATTCCTTAGAACATAAAATTAATAAACACAGCTTGAAAAAGGGGAACAATGTGAAATGGAAAGATGTTTAGTTCAAGTTTCCATCAGATACATTTAAATACATGAATATAAATTACAGAATGCTATTCTTGTTTTTAAGGGATATCGCAAAACATTTGGGATATCTCTTAAAAATATTATTAATTTAATTTAACAGTTTTCATTCCAACAATTAAAAATATTCACATTTATTTAGAGAGGTAAAAACAATTTTTATAGCCCTATTTTGTCTAATTTAGATGATTGATGGTTAATGAATTAAAGACATTTTACAAGTTCACATAAGATTTTATTAAGAGTTTCTAAGAATTTATTAACACAATCCAGTAAAGATTTCATAATAATTTTAAAACATAGTAATCAATGCTTGAAAACTTTAGTCAAACAATTTACAAAATGCAGAGTTCATATGTTTCCAAAATTAGCTGTGTTGGATATATTCATATTTTTTTACTTACTTAATACGTTTTATAAAGTCTATTTTAGCAGATAAAGACATGTCTTGCAAACATTCTTGGATATAATTTTTTGAATCAGAACATACTGGAAAATCATTAACTGAATCAAAGTTCCAAAATATATTTTGATTCCCATTCAGCTTACACACCTAGAGAAAAATGCATAGTTAAATTAATTGAATGGTATTTATATATTTAATGATGTACCATTAAATTTATTAATACAAATGTTTCATATGCACAATTTCTGAAATGAACATATAACACAAATTTCAAATAAAACATTTTGCTAAAAAAATATGTCAATTCCCAATGGCTAGATACTGAACAGCAAACGAATATTTGTTTAAATTTTAAAATTTTTTATCAGTACTCCTAACAAGGAAATTATTCTACTTAAAATGAAAAGCAAGAAGTATCAGAAAGGAATTTTATATATCCATTTCAAACATATATAAAATTTAATCCATTAATACCAATTTTAATTCAAAGTATAGATTTCAGTTAAATTCTTTTAAACTGTGAATAAAATTCCATTCTTAATTTTACATTTTTTGGTCTAATCTAATTACTTTTAATTTCCTTATATTACTTTAAAATTTAATTACTTTCTAATTACTTTTAATTTCCTTATATTACTTTTTCCTTATATTACTTTACTTTCTTACTTTTGATTTATTATCAAAGAAAGAATTTCTAGATAATGATGCAATTTGAAAGACATAAAACCATCAGTATTTTACTTATTGCAAGAGTTCCAGATAAGACAAAATCAATATTCACAAAATCACCTAATAATAAATAGCATTTCTGAAAATTTCTTCACAATTTGTTTATATCAAAATATCCATCTGCTTTTATCTTATCAGAAACATACTTTATTAAAACTTATATACTTTCATGAATGTTCTTAATCATTTAGAGCAAATGCGTTTTAAATGTTTTGATTGAACTATAACAAAATAGAATATCTACTGCATATCATATATACAATATAGAATGGTAACAAACAGACAATTATCTTAGAATATCTTAAGAATGGTATATAGAAATTAAATGGATAATCTTTAACATTAAATGAATAAATAAATGAGTTATTTCAGCAAAATAGAAAAAAAAAAGAATTATTGATGTTAAATTTTATTCTGTAATAAGAATTTTTATAAAACATTTTATTTTCTTTCGATATGAATTTTTGCAAACCATAACAAATTTAAAATGCAAAAATTAATGCAAAAGTTCAAAAGAACTTTGAAATAATTGTTTCACTTACTATGCAATAGTAAATTAATTACACAAAATTTACTTAATTTAAACACAATTTAATCAAAAGAATTTTTTTTAAAATATATAAATGTCCTTAATTCTTCTTCAGTATTTAATAATGTAATATAAAAAATTCGCTGTTCTTTCAAAACTAAGAATTTTTATTTATTTATTTATCTTACCATTTCCAATGAAGAATACAAAACAGGATAACCATAGGATTTTAATTCATTTAATATATCTTGAACTTGATTGTTTTCATCATCTTTTAGTGGTGCTGAGATAGAATCTATAAAAAATTAAAACTCGATGAATGACAGATGTTATAATAACAAGAAGTATAAAGATATCAATTGAAAATAAATGTGATATAAACTCATTCTTAATATTTAATTTGTTATTGCAGTTATATCACAATTTTACATGTTAAACCTCACATAGCAAAACAAAAAATTATATTGTAAAAGTTAGAAGCAATAGCAACATACAGCCTTTTGTAACAATATATTGGGTTGTCCAAAAAGTAATTTTTTTTTTTTTTGTAGAAATGAAAGACAGTTTTTGTATAATAAACAAATACTTATTAAATTATATATTGGCCGTTCTTGTCCAACACCTTTTGCCATCTTTCTGGTAGTAGCATCATTCCACGCTCATAAAATTTTTGGTCTTTGCTGCCAAAAAACTGATTGAGGTGGTTTTTGAGGTGAAGGTTTTACCGTCTAAAAAATTTAGCGAACCAGTTCTGGCACTGGCGTACTGTCAACACACCTTCACCATACACATTGGTCCATTTCTTTCCGGCTTGAACAGCATTTTTACCCTTTCTGTAGTAAAACAGAAAGATATGTCGAAAATGCTGCTTATCACTCTCCATATTTAAAAGGGCACCAACCAAAAACTACTGCGTAGAATTCACTGCGTAGAATTCCCACACAAGCCTTGCTATATGAGCTTTCAAAGCATATAAAAGTTATACAGCTTAAATGTGAAGTTGGGTGCAAAAAAATACAATTAAATCCTCTGTCGGGAAAAAATGAAATTACTTTCCCAACAACCCAATACAATAGTCATACACAGTAATTTGATAATATAGTTAACTATACACGTGTTTTGCAGTATTTGGATTAGTAGTTGATTTCCAATTAGGTCTATTGCCAATGGGCTGCAAGCAGGTTAATTAAACAATTGATATTAGGCTAGTTGCCAAATAAATGAATTTGTAGAATATTACTGTAAGTAAAAGAATTGTACAATATAAGGTCTACAATGTGTGCTTACAGTAAACTTTTAAAATTATTATTAAATAAATTAAATTATAAGGTGAGGTGTGAACAGAACAGTGAACAAAATAACAGACATTAATTGCCAAATTCATAATTCTATTGATATGCCGATTTTTTGTATCTTTTGCATCAAAAACCATATTTTTTAAACAAAATCTTTTAATTAGACAATGTTTTTGTAATATGAATTAGCATATTTCTATTACTATATTTTACTATATTTTAAATTACCATTAATTATTTGTTGAATCTATAATAAGTAAAAATTTATAAAATAAAAAATCTTTCAGTTTTTAATCATTAATCATTTTATCTTATAAAGCAACAAAATCTGAATATACAGAATAAAACATTCAAATAATAAAATATGGCATAAAATTATAACTCACCATCAATAAAAAGTATTTCAGGAACAAATGATATCTGTTTTGCAGTTGCAGAATCTAAAGTCTAAAAGAAAAATTGTCAACATCTTTTTGTAAGTCTATAAAAAATTTCTGAATTTTTAATATAAAGTTAAAAATTTTATAAATAAGAAAGATGTTGGTTGGCAATATATTGATCAGAATTTCATTCGTTTAATGATAATGACATATTTAGAGAAATGGATTTGATATTTTAATTTTTTGCTAATTCCATTATTATCTGGTAATTAAATGGTATCAAATATTGAACAAGGGAAATTTAATAGAAGAATATGGAACAAAGTCAACAACAAAGGAAAGAATCAGTAAAAAATATGTAAAATGCTTTAGAAAACACTGAAATCAAAAATTCCATAAATATATGTAGTGTTTTAATTCAAAATAATATGCAAAAAAGTACACTTGTTTCTAATTGTATTCAAGACATATACAACAAAGTGTCATATACAACATTTACTTTTTTCCATTATAATAATGAACAAAATATTCAACAAATTTCCCAAATATAGCATACACATTTTTCTTTTCTTGTAACAAATTCATGGTTATTTTTATTTATTTTAGGCTATATATCAATGTATGGAAGCTGAAAAGTAACATTTCAAATCAACATTTAAGCCTGGTAATTATAGATGGAGATCTAATGGTTTTTAATTTTATGTCCTCCTTTTAGACCAATCTACCTTTCAACTTATCTTTTTTTTTTTTTTTTCCTTTTCTTTTTCACAAAACATCAGGAGAAAATTAGAAATCAGGAAGACAAAAACGATACTATTCCTATTTTATTTTGAAACAAGCCTAATTTTTAGAAATAAAATACCTTTTTTTACTTTTATCAGATCAAATTTGCTTTATTCAGAGAAAACACTTGATATAACATATATAAAAACAGACAAAAAAAACACATAAGGAAATAGAGGCATTTAAGCAAATTTATATCTTAAGAATGATTTAATTAAAAATACACTTGTGAATGCAAAATTGCATATTTTTTCATACAAATATGAATGAAAAAATACAAAATGAAGAGCCTAATTAAAAAAGTTTAGTCTTCCTTTACTTTTATATAGGAAAAAAAATTATTTAGAAGTATTTTAAAAACAGGGTGCCTTTATAAGAGTATTATAAAAATACCCTGTTGGTGACATTTTGTTATATATTTTATAAAATATATATAGCAAGAATTTATTTTGTTTCTGTCGGTTTAACAACCAGTGCAAACTAAATTATGCAAATAGAGACTAGTAATATTTAAATAAAAATAATACATCTTTAGTCATATGTAGAAGTGCAGTTGATTTTCGACCACCAGAACATGCTAATAAAACTTTGTCTCCATGCTTGATTTTCTTAGATTTTCCAATAGTTGATCGAAATTTGTGGGTACAGTATTCAAAGAAACATTGCCTGAAAAACCAAGATTAATAACATTATTTTTGTTAATGTATCAAAAATCATACAACATTTAAAATATTATTAAAATTAAAAAAATGACGTATCTATCTATCATATTACATAATTTTTAAAAATCAAAATACTAAAATATAAGCTGAATAAAACTCTCTAAAAATGTCCTTCCATTCCCTATAATTGAAAAATAAGGCCTTAATAAATTTAATTCCAGAGGCCATACAACATTTAAATAAAAATTTATGCATCAATATAAAATAACCTATATTGATGTGAAAACCTTCTGGAATCATTAAAAAAAGGTTACTGTTTAGAAAATAAAATATTAGTTATACTTTACAGAATTTAAAAAATATCTTCAAAACAAAATCATATTAAAAAAATAGTAAATCCATACCTACAAAATGGGTCTTTCTTTTGCAATAGAACTGCAGATTGTAAATCGCACTTTTTGCATTTCTGAAGATTCCTAGGGATATAAAATAATATTTTTTTTAACTTATGATGATAACCTACTTTTATATTTAATTAAGAAGTAATTGTCATTATTTTTTGAGATACATTACATATTTTCAGAGTCATTTTTATTCTAATATGAAAAATTATTCAATTAAAATAACTGACATTTCTAGTGGTGCTTAGTAAAACTAAATCTATGAATCAATCAGAAATGAAATTAGACGAATTGACAAACAAATTAAAATTAAATGAGATAACAAACAAAAAGTTACAAAATGAATGAAGATAACAAGGTTTTTGTATTCATACAGAATTCTATTACAATAAAATAAATAATTGTAACAATTTTTAAACATAATTTTTTCTACAATAAATAAATAAATGATAATGGTGACATATTTTATTTCTAAATTATATAAATATACTTGCTAACATATTCAAAATTTACACTTCTAATATTTACATTTTTACCACAAGAAAGTGATAAATTACCAAACATTGCATACTAATAGTGTTTTCTCGTAACAAAAATTTGACTAGGTCTGTCAATGGCATTTTGAAAATATGTAAATACTATATTTCTTTAAAATAAAAATTTTAATGATAAAAACCTGCACAAATTTTGGTACTTGCATATTAATGCCACAGCAGCTACAGATTTGGCGTTTTTTAAGTATTGTGTGCGAACAACAGGATTGCTCTTTATTGCCGCATTAGCGTAAAAAACGCCAAATCTGTAGCTGCGGTGGTGTTAATACGCAAGTACCCAAATTTTTCATTTTTTAAAGAAAAATTTTTAATTTAATCCAATTTTTTTATTTAGGCTTTTTTTTTATTTATTACCGATATCAACATATTCTAGGTACTTAAAATTATAATTTATCAAATCACAAATAAGCTATATATTACAAGGCAGTAAAAAAATTTCTCAAATATAAATACAATAAATTATACATAATTCATACATGCAACAGTTTATAATAATATAACAGATAAATTAAAATAAAATGTATTTACAAACATAAATATTAACATGTTTATAGTTAGAATCTAAAAATGTCAAAGTTGTATTATTAACAATTATTTCCTACATAAGTCATTAACATATACAAGGAGGATGCTTCAAAAAAAAAAAAACTAATGAGGTGTAAAGTTAATGATGTCTAAATCGAGACGGAAATTTTTAGATGGCATTTTTAAAATTTGCAGTAGAAGAAAGCATACTAAATAGCCCTTTACATAGAACATACTTTCGTTTTAAAAGCACTGGATTTTTAGGAAATAAAAAAAAAATCTTAAAATTCAAAATTTATAATAGGTAAGGTCAAATACAGGTATATACAATTATTGCAAGCACATAAAAGTTAAGCTCTACATTTGTAAAAGTTGATACCATTTTGGAATTTTTTTTAATACTAAAATGGTTCTAATCCCAGAATAAGTTTTTAATAAAATGTACCTTAAATATATTTTTTAGTTTTCTATGAAAAATCTGTTATAATTTTTTAAAGTATTTTTTAAAGAATGCTCCTTTCCAGTTTTAATAATGGGTGAAATCACATTTAATGAATAATATGAAATCCATAATTCTTTTGAATATAACTAAGTTATAACAATAATTTAGTATTAACATAACGGTAAATTGTAAAGTGACCAGACATCCAAGATTATTCAAAACAATGCAGTTTTTACCTAAAATTTTTCCCAGTGAAGACACTTTGCTATGCTATTCCATAGAGTCCCTGATGAAGATTCTGGTAATTTTTAGTAATTCTAAAGTTTTTTAGTTTAGTTTTTTAGTAATTTTTTATATCTAAATTGAATTGTCAAATATTTGCAGTAACTTTGTAGCAATTACATCAGCATTTTTAATTTCATCTCCATAATTCAAGAATATAAATGACAATCAAAATTTTAAGTAAAGGGAAGAGGGAATTCATGTGAACTAGGAAAGTTCAGCGACAGAAAAATATCAACATGCTTGAAAAATATCTCCCATCAATTAATATTATATGAAAACTATTGTCTACTAAATCATATATAACAATTTATTTATATCACTGTAAAACAATAAAATCAATTCTTTTTCGCCCAAAAAAAATTCTGTCATGCAAAATTTTGTCACCTGTTTCCAATGACAGTTTTATTCTGTAACCTCAGAGAAAACTTTGATATATCTTCGATATCCCCGTCAACGCTGCACATGATGTCCAATAACAAATGGTCGGGAAAAAAAGAAAAAAAGAGTATTGTATTATTACATCATTCCATTAGCTTTACCACGAGATTTTGATTGATTGATTGAGCAGATTTTAGGATTTTTAGTTGCAACGCCATCAAACCTTTATGGCAATTTAGCAACACTACTAACGTCTCAATCGCAACGTTTATCCCTGTGGGATAGACGATTGAGACGCTAGTAGCAACACTGTAAACACAAATTTTTCTTGAACTAAACCAACACATGTCGCCATAGAGCTGAGATACTATATCAGCTCTATGCATGTCGCCATCCGTTAAACAGAATATTTAAAGGAGTCCAAATATAGCAGCATAATAAAGTTAATATTATTGTCAAGCTTTGATTGATTATGTATTTTTACTTTAGTTTTAAAATTTATTTTTTGGCCCATTATTCGCCTGGATCAATGGTCGTTTAAATTTTCAATAAATAATATTTTGAAACTTAAGCAACTTTAGATTGTTGATATAATTCATACAATTGTTTTATGAGCTTTATATCGTTCCGTTCACTGTATTATTTCCCTACTTCTCAGTTCTTCTTTAAAATTTGAAATAGAAGTAATAAAATTTCAATTAATACTCTGAATATCATTATATTAGAACAATTAATAATTTCATTATTCTAGGCTGATCATCCTTGGGGAAATTGCGGGTTCTGATTGACATATTTTCTTCGAGAAGTTCAATGGAGTAATTTAAAATCGCGCATTTTTAAGACATAGCATTATTCATATTTTCATAACTCAGTCTGTTTTAGGCCCGAGACAGAGGAGAAGTTTTATATAAAATGTCAGGGTCTCAAGAATAGTTTATTAAATATGACTCATAGGACCGATAGTTTTTATAAAAAATTTAAAATTTGCATGATAAAATTGATTAACTCAAACTACTTGAAATGTAATTCTTTATTTCCTTATACCATTTCTCCTATTAAATATATAAAACTCATACGAAAAATTAATTTTTGTTAGAAATTAGCTGTCTAGTGGATACGCTATCAGGCCGTGTCGTTTATACGTGCAAGATTGTGAGGCATAAAAAAGTCTGAAATCAAAATGTCACCGGTCCCTTTAAAAAACTGCAAGTAGAAAAAAAAATTTCCCCCAAAAAATCTAGATGGCAACCAAACAAATTGAATTTCTTATTATATCAACGACGGTGGTTAAATTCTAATACTAATTAAAATAAACAATCCGTTTAGAGAAAATCCCTTAGAAAAAAATCGCAGTAAATCTGGAATTTCTCTGTAGCATGATACTGAAAATGAAGAAAAAAAAAGAGAACAAAATTTATATAAAACTATTCGACTGTTTCAAAACTCAAATTAAGGACAGGGGAAAAAAAAGCATCGAAATACCTGTCATTCTTTCTACTAGGTCACACACCATTCGAGCAGCCTGCAAGTCTAAGATTTTTAATACGATTTAACATGTATAATTTCGAATATGATGGGTCCCGAGTCTAAAAGCACAATGTTAAATATAGGTATGATTTCTTCGCATGCGCAAGATATCTACACTAACAATTCCAATTAAATGTATAGATATTTTGGAAAAAAAATGTTATTTTATGAAATATAAATATTAGAAAAAATAGGAGTAAATGGGGAATTTCTCTGTAACATGATATTGAAAATAAAGGAATAAAGAAAAAATACATATTAAATTATTCGACTGTTTCAAAACTCAATCTAAGGACCGGAAAAAAAAGCAGCGAAACACCCTGCCGTCCTATCCACTAGGCCACACACCATTAAAGCGGCCGGCAAGTCTAAGATTCTTAATACGATTTAACATGTATAGTTTTGAATATGATTCGCCTCCGGTCTAAAAGCACAATGCTATATATAGGAATGATTTCTGTGCATGTGCAAGATGTCAACGCTAAAAATTCCAATTAAATATATAAATATTTTGAAGAAAAAAATTATTTTATGAAATATAAAAATTAGAAGAATTCGCAGTAACTGCGGAATTTCTCTACCGCAGGATATTAAAAATAAAGGAGAAAAAAGAAAGAAATATATAAAACTATTCGACTATTTTAAGGCTCGAATAAAGACCGGGAGAAAAGCAGTTTAACACTCCGTCGTCCTTTCCACCAGGCCACAAACCCTTCAAGCAGCCGGGAAGTCTAAGATTCTTAATAAGATTTAACGTGCATAGTTCTGAATATGATGCTCTTCTGGTCTAAAGGCTCAATGCTAAATATAGAAATGATTTTTGCTCATGTGCAAGATGTCGACGCTAAAAATTCCAATTAAATGTATAGATATTTTTTGAAATATAAAAATTAGTATAATTCGCAGTAAATGTGGAATTTCACTGTAGCATCGCATTAAAAATGAATAACAAATAAAAAAATATATAAAACTATTCGAATGTTTCAAGACTCAAACTAAAGACCGGGAAAATTAAACAGTAAAACACACTATCGGCCTAACCACCAGGCTACACACCATTCAAGCAGCCGCGAAGTCTAAGACTCTTAATACTACTTAACATGTATAGTTTCGCATATGATGGCCCTCTGGTCTAAAAGCACAATTCTAAATATAGGAATGATATCTGCGCATGTGCAAGATGTCAACGCTAAAAATTTCAATTAAATGTATAGATATTTTGAAGAAAAATTTATATTATGAAATATAAAAACTGGAATAATTCGCAGGTAAATGTGGAATTAGTACGAAGTATCATATTAAAAATAAAGAAAAATAGAATATATACAGAGGAAACTATTCGACTGTGTCATTTTGACATCTAAAAATTGAATTATTTTAGATGTCATTTTAGAAGTAAAATAATATTTAATGAAATATATCAATGGAATAAATCGTTGTAATTGTAGAATGTTTATGGAGAATAATATTCAAAATAAATTTTCAAACATAAAGAAAAATATATGAAACTATTTGTCGCTGCCGAGATTCAAAATGTAGACAGACAAAAGAAGTTATCAGGTTCTATCCACCTGACCACATGGCGTTCGTGTACTAGGGGGAGGGGGTATATGATTCTATATACCCTTAATCTTTCCTAGCTTGAAACATCATATGCTTCAGATCTAAAAGTATAATGCTAGGAATGGGGACGATTTCTGCGAATATGCAAGATATTGATTTCTAAGAATTGAATGAATTTAATCGATAGTTAGACATAAAAATTTATTTTATGAGGTATAACTATTTGAAAAATTTGTTTCTACTGTAGAATTTGTTTACAGTAATATATTTAAAGAAGATTAAATATATATAATTAAAGAAGAATAAAAATAAGTAATTCTATTCATCTGTTCCAGGATTCGTACTGAAGAGCAGCAAAATAATAATAATAATAATAAAATCCAATGAATTAACTCGCTGTTTTATCCACCCGGGTAAATTTTGTATGACTCCCAACGACTTCTAAGAGTCTAAATATGATTTACCAATCCTGATTGAAAATACAGTTGGCCTCAGCTCTGCTGCAAATGGATGCTGTAAACAGGAATGATTTTTCCGCATGTGCAAGTTTTGACATCAAAAAATGAATTAATTTAATAGATCTTTTGAAGTAAAATATTAATTTATGAAAGACATATATTGAACTAATTCTTTGTAATTGTAGAATTTATCTGGAGTATAATACTCAAAATTAAAAAAAAAATGAAGAAAAATATATGAAACTATTTGTCCCTCCCGAGATTCGAACTGAATTCCAGAAAAATGCAGTCCTTAACTTTATCCACTAAGCCACGCTTCATTTTGCTGTCATACTGGCTTAAGATTCTGAATAAGTTTACCGATTTATATTTTTCAAAAATGATGGTCCTCTTGTCTAAATGCACAATGCTAGGAATATCAATGATTTCAGCGCATGTCCAAAATGTTGACATCTAAAAAAATGAAATTAATTTCAACCATATTAGTTGTAAAATTATATTTTATGAAGAATGAATATTGGAATAATTCGTAGTAACTGTGGAGTTAGTTTGGAGCATAATATAAAAAAATATAGGACAGAGTGCAAATATATAAAACTATTCAACGCTCCGAAATTCGGACTGAGGACTTGCAACAAGCATAGTAAAGACGCGGTCGTTATAATTATCCAGCCATGCTTTCCCTGAGAGTCGAGGAAGTCTAAGATTCTATGTATATGCAGTTAAGGTGTGTTTCAAATTTTTAGGGACACCATATAAAAACATAAAATTGGAATAATTTTTACCTAATATCTGTAAAAACTTCTTTGAAAAACATGAAAAATTAAATATAATTAAAAAAATCTAAAATAATTAAATAAATATTAATGCTAATAAAAGAAGAAAATAGAAAAAAATGCCAAATTTGTGTTTCAAGTTTTTAGGGACAGCTAGATGAGATGGTATATAAATTCAAGTTAAATTTTTATTATTGCTCATTTTTATTTACTACCAGTTGTTTTAATACCTTAAAAAGTTTATATTGAAAACGTTCCCGTTGGTACTTAATTTTTTGCCGAAGAAATATGGTTAAAGGTAAATGGTTATCAGATCTGAAAAAGGCCAAATAAAAGCTTATTACAACGAAAAAAAGTCTTTGAGAAATATTGCTGCCATCATAAAACGTTCAAAGCGTGCTGTGGAAAATTATGTGAAGCAGTTAAATGGGAAATCAGCTGCCATTCAAAAGCGAGGACCTAAGCCAAAGCTCGATGCCCGTACCCGCAAGAGAATTATTCAGAAATGTGTAAATGGAAAATCATCAGTACGAAAAGTAACAAAATAATTGAAACTATGATGTTCTTACACTACTGTTTGTAGGTCAATCAAGAGCAATAAAAACATGAAATATGCGAAAAAGGCTTGCAAACCACCACTTGCCAAACAACACAAATTGCAACGTTTATCCTGGGCAAAGGAATACATGCATTTCAAAGATGAGTGGATAGAAGTCATGTTCAGCGACGAGAAGAAGTTTAATCTAGATGGGCCAGACGGTTGGAGATATTACTGGCATGATCTAAGAAAAGAAAAAGAGATTTTCTCCAAAAGGCAAATGGGCGGTGGATCTGTTATGATTTGGGGAGCTTTTAGCTTCAATGGTACATGCGAACTGCCATTTGTGAATGAAAGAAGGGATTCTGATCAATACCAAGAAATGTTACAAACACATTTACTTAATGCAGGACCTGAAATATGTGGTCCAAATTTGACTTTTCAATGGGATAATGCATCTATCCACAGCTCAAAATCAACAAAAAAGTGGTTTAGAGTTAACAATGTGAAAGTTATGGATTGGCCAGCTAGAAGCCCCGATTTAAACCCCATTGAAAATCTATGGGGTCTTTTGGCATGAACAGTTTATGAAGCAGGGTGCCAATTTCATTCGAAAATGCAACTTCAACAAGCAATAATGGATGCTTGGTATTCTCTGGATCCAATACTTCTTCGGAACCTAATATATTCCATGCCAAACAGAATATATGATGTCATCAGAAAAAATGGTGCTAATATTGAACGGTAAAAAAGTTTAATTTGAAATTTTGAAGCTTTTAATTCAACTGTCCCTAAAAATTTAAAGCACAAAATTTGTGTTACTCTTGTCTAGTTATTTCAAAGTTGAAATTTATTTATTTAATCTTTATTTGTTTAATATAAATTATCTTACAATATCTATTTGGTTATTTATCTAACTTGTTTCAGAAATAAATGTCAAATATTTATTATTTACGCTTTTATTTTCATTTTTATTGGTGTCCCTAAAAAATTGAAACACACCTTAATCATTCCCAGCTTGAAATACGACGGGAATCTGGTCTAAAAGTACAATGCTATGAATAGGAACGATTTCTGCGCATGTGCAAGATATTGACCTCTAAAAATTGAATTTTTTTAAATATCCTATAATTTTATTTTTTGAAGCTAACTATTGGAATAATTCGAAGTAACTGTATAATGAGTTCGAAGCATATAATAAAACATAAAAAATAAAATAATATGAAACTTCTCAGCTTTCCGAGATTTAAACTGAGAACCTGTAAAAAGAGAGTTAGCGCTTATAATCACAATAAGTCATACTTTCTTCGGCAGTCAACCTGGCATAAAATTCTGCATACAATTAACCATTCCTAGCTTGAAATAATAATAGCTTGAATAAATAGCTGGTCTGAAAGCACAATACTATGAATAGAACCGAGCAAGTGGGGAATGATTCAACTCAATTAACCTCTTCGTGGTCCGCAACGCGTCTAGCGCGTTCAAGTGAAGATTCTGCAGGGCAGCCGTACCGCGCTTCAAAGCGTTCTTCGATATTTTGAAACTTTTAAACGTTTAAAGCTCTTTGTAAATGTTTACTTGTTTGAGTTTTTATTTTTGCTTGTTCTAATGCGGCGAAAAACAGAGAAAAACTGAAATTTTCAAGGACAGGAGGGACGGCGAAAAGGTAAAAACCGAACAGGAGAGGAACGAATTTCATTGAATACGACTACAAATTTAACTTCTTAATTTTCAAATGAGGTTACAAAATTTTCATCATGAGTACTTGGCTCGCTTGGCTCTTCTGAGGATTTATTTTTATTTTTATCTTTTAGGTTTATTCATGCAAAATAACCCATATTTTACTGAAGTGGTTGTTGTTAGAAAATAGAATTGTATCTGCGTTTCTTTCTAGATCTCTTGAAATAGCTTTCAATAATTTTAGGAATGTAAACTTTGCCACCTTTCGACAAAGAAACTATCGCTTCTGTCTTCATATTCCTTCAAAAAGGAGCAAGGTATTCAGCAAAATTATTTTTGGGATCGTTATAATAATATCTAAATTAATGATTCCAAATTTGAACCTTTTAGGTAATAAATATGAGGTAATTACATCTCCAAATGCTTTCTTATTTTACATATTTTTCTGAGCCCTTATATCTGAAATTCCCAAATTTGACATGGTCTATTTCCACGATATTTTTTAAACCATGCTCTTAGCTTTACCAGAACCTGTTATTTTTATTTAAGAGGGTTTATGGTTCCCTAGCCAGCAGCTCCATTAGTTGCACCACCACTACCAAACTAGGCGCCTTTGGCGACCAGCTAGTTCTCCAGCATTATTATGCTCGCTAAAATTTTCAATTAAATATTTTATGTC
>JAPMOR010101684.1:158784-190666 GCA_026543865.1 Argiope aurantia
AAAAGTGCGAACCCTGAGAGCGCCGTATACAATGTGTTAACTCATGAATTATTACAGTCAATCTAGTAGAAACGAAGAAGGTACGATTATTATTTATTAACAGTGTTAAAATAATTCGATCATGTGAAAACTCAAATGAATAAACATTAATAAGAATGAAAGTAAAAATATTAAATGATATATTTTTTAAGCAATCGTTTTATATCTAAAGACCATAGTTTATTATATTTAGATGTTAATTAAAAATAAAGGGGTTAAATATTTGTTAGTAAACATATGTGGGTTTTTAACATTTTAAACATTTCAGTTTCAAGAAATTGTTTGGAAAACGGGGGGGGGGGGGAAGAGTAGTTAATTATTTTGTAAATTTCAATTATCACTAAATTTGAATGAATTATGAAAGACATTAGTTAATTTCATTTGAACAGTTTCTAACTATATATGCTCATAAAAGTATTCAGAGGTTTTTCTCTTACTTACTTACAAACTATATATATATCCGTAACAAAAAACAGGAAATCAAACTACACAAATCGAAACAAAAAGGAAATGCCAGAAATACAAATTGACCCTTCGTATGATTTCGGGTATATATTGATTTATAAATTAATATTGCTTTTGTTAAAAAAAAATTTAAACTGTATTATATAACTTGATACATAAGCAAAATAAATATTTTTTTTTCTTTTTTAAGAAATCTATCAACTTATCTTAAATCAAAATTCATGAAATATTTTTTCCCCCATTAACGAGCTAAAATGGAACACGTACATTAATTAATTGTGCTTATTTAATATGCTGGGTTACATTCGGCCAGTAAGCAGCGCATGCGCAGAAAGGGACTGATTTATGTTCGCCACAAATTCCTAAGATAGTTTCAGGCATTCCATGGTTGGCTATAAATTGCCGTTTTGGCGTCCCTGTTTTTTTTTTTTTTTTTCCTTCGTATCGTATTAAAATAATAGATATTCACACAAAAAAACATTGTAAAATAGAAAAAAGTCAATATACCTAAATTTGCTAAACTTTATAAAAAAAAGCAAAAAAAATGAAAAAAAAAAAAAAAAAAAAAAAACCAGAACCTCGCATTAGAAAGAACACAGAACACACACATTTTTGTATGGGATAATTTTCATTACAAATAGACAAAAATGAGACAAGACATTGATAAGCATAAATTTATTTAAACAGTACTGCCATATATTAAACTTGGAAGATATTTACTATGTTAAGCAGCTGATATTACACAAAATATTTATAAATCTCATTAAAGCTGAATATTTTACACACATAATACAAATATGCAATTTTATTTACAATTTAATCGACCAGTACTAAATGAAGAAACAGGTATGTCACGCATGATGAATAATGCACAATTTTGTACTAAAAACATGGAACACTATATATGTGAATACATATTCTTCTGGAAGATTATTACTAAAATACGATTAACATGCTAAACAATATCTTTCACAGTCAATTTCTGTTCTTTTATTATAAAATAACAGTATTAAAAGATCAATTCTGAAAATATATTATTACTCGACAAAATGCAAAAACATTTATTTATTACGAACACAAGTTTAAAAAAAAACTGTTTATCGACATATTATCCCAAAAAATTTATACACACCTTAAGTGATCATTCAAGAGTAAGTTAATAAAACATACCTTAAGTTTTATAATTCAAAATTAGTATCAGAAACCATGTAATTAATTTGAGATATGGATTAAACAAATTATTTTGATGAAAACAGCTTGGTGAACAATAGGAAGAACACCAATATTCTTCCCTACCACTCATCAAATCTAACTTCCAATGGATTCCTTTTTACATGGACAGTCAAAACACATTGTTTACAGTCAAGAATAACTACAAGCTATGAATTAAAGACAGCCACATTAAGATTCTTCCTATTTCTTTTTGAGCGGGTGTTTAAAACAATGTTTACAGTCAAGAACAACCACTATAAATGCGCTAAATACAACCACTGGAAGAGCATGCGCTGAAAATATGATAAACAACATTTGAAAGTTTTTTTTTATCAGCATTATCAAGAGTGCTAAGATAAAATTACTAACATTTTGATTATTTCAAACAATTAGTAAAACATAATATTTATGTCAGTCATAAAATTTTACATCTGCAAATCGATTCTTCATATCATAGTTCATCAAGGTGTGTATAAATTTTTCGGAACAATTTGTAGTCAATAATTTACCCAGTGCTAGCCTGGTGGTAAGATCTCAGCTTCGGAACTGGAGGGTTTCAGGTTCGAGATCCGATTCCACCAAAGAACCGCCGTGTAAGCGGGTCTGGTGCACGTTAAATCAGTCTGGCCCAAACGTCCCCCAGCTGGTGTGGCGTGGGTCGCCAGCTCAGTGTCGTTCTCGTCATCTGAGCGCGGTTCAAACTTGCGAGGTCTGCCCCAAAATAACCCTAGTGTTGCTTTAAAACGGAACGTTAATACAACTAACTAAACTAAACCAACCCATTACGAATCTGTTTCTAAAAATGAAACATAATAAAATCACTAAGATTTGGAATCTAAGTAAAAGAACTAAAACACTGGCAACTACTGACAATTAAATTTTAAGTGCAAAAATATAACATTTGCAAATAAAAGTAAAAAAAAAAAGAGCTTACTTACAATAAGGAAGAATTACAATGAAATATAGTTTGTTAATGAATGAACTCCTAAAACTAGAAAGTTGGTTTAATTTTTAATTACTTCATGCTGCACTTCTGAGCAGCTAGCACTTATGTCAGCACACCAAATTATACTCCTCAATAAGAAATTCAAAACAATATTCAATTTTACTAAGTGCTCTAATTTAAGAAATCTGTTTACTTTAGATCTTGTGAAACATAAAAGTATATTTATAAGCTTTTTGTTTAAAAAAAGTTTACTTAATTAATAGTTAATGGGATTATACAAATTACACTTAAAAATGAGATATAACTTCTAAAAATAATTGAAATTATTCATTAATTATTTAATTATATTCCTCAAAGGCTAAATGTGGATAGAAATTAGCAAGATTAAGTTCCCAATTTGAAGTTACACAAGAGCTATTTCATGACAAACAATTCAGGATCACATTCAAATAACAAGGATATCTGACATTCCAATTTCCCAAGCTTCCACACCTCCAAATGGCATGAAAATTTGGAATTCTTGGAAAATTTTCTTCTCAAAATTGGCATTCTACCACAAACCCAATTACTGGACAAGATGGACTATAGAGCCACGCATTTACTTGTTCAGAAAAATATCTCAATTAACACAATTTTTATTTAATTAATTATTAAGCATATAAAAATTCAATCATTCACATTTAGTAATCTGTGCAATGTTTAATCTTGATAAAATGCTGAAGGAATAAAATTTTCTTTGCTATCAAATATTCATTAAAAAACATGGGATAAATAGTTTTTGTTCAAACTTCAATTTAAATATTAAATCTAATTAATAGTTAATAATTTCGGAACAAAACTTGAGATTTAAGGATAAGGGGTGGGGAGAGAAGGATGTGCATTGGCTACTTCTGTAACTTTCATTTAAATGGTCCCATCAAAATTACTACACAATCAGTCTACAGATTTAAGAGAGAATTAAAATCTTAATATATACAAGCACAATTCTTTATGTAATAAGCCAATAAAATACTATGAAGGTAAAAAATGTTTAAAAACTATGCATGAAACATGAGTAAATAAATCGACTGTAAAATTACACACACTTTAAAATTAAAAATCAATGCACATATACTAAAAGTCTGTTTTTGAAAAAGTATATATTCTTCCTAAAATTCTAAATTAACTTTTTTTCCTTAAATATATTTATCAGAAATCTAAATTATTAAATAATAATGATGCACAAATCTTAAGTCTTTTACATTGCATATGTGTTTATTATCCTGAAATATCGACTTCATTCGTCTTTAGAAAATAACATTAGAATACAAAATAAAATGTTTATCAAATATCTACTATACCTATTTAGAAGGAAATAGGCTGATTCGAAAACTGTCATGCCTGACAAAATTTCACTGTGCCCAAATATGATTGTAAAGCCAGAATTGATAAAAAATAAATTATTTACATAAGATTGGTTGGTCCTTAGTTAAAATAATTTGCTGAATTATCCTATTCAATATTTAGACAAGCAGTCAAATTTCAAGATTAGATACTGATTGCTTGAATATTAAAATTAAACAGCTAAGGAGAACAGTTGACACTCTTCACATTCAAATGTTTAATATATATCTATTTACATCTGTTCATTAAATAATTTTTCATAATCATGCCAAATAAAAATGAAAGGCTTGAATTTGAAATTATGCATTTGAATAATAAAACAAAATCTGCAATTTCTTAATATTGTTTCATAAATCTTTCTTTCAGTTAATGAGATTAATAAAATCTGCAAATAGTAAAAATCTTTGTTAAAATGTGAGATCTGAATTTTTATGATTTGGGAATTAAGAATAAATTCACAAATCCAAATTCAATTTAATAGTTCCTAAGATTAGCTTAAAAAGAAATTTGGTAAATTCTCATAATTTTAAGAAGATAAACAATAAAAATGAAGGAAAAAATGCATTAAAAAAAAGAAGAAAGAAATTTTGATACACCACAAACTAATAAAATCTTACAGCACGATTATGATGATATGAAAACAACAGTAATAAAATCATATGAGTCAATATGTTTTCAATGCATATGTATATTAGATTGGAGGTGCGGCTAAACAATGAATATTATGATACAGATATGAAATTTCAGGAAGAAAGCAATTCACGTTTCTGCAATTTTAATACATAAATATATTTGTTTTTATATACACTATGATATCCAGATATTGCTTCGAGCCCTATTTCTACTTTTTATACAATACCGTTCGAAGCTACAGTCATATATACATAACATTTATGCATTTTAATACAAATAAAAAATCTCAAACCATCAAAGAAATTCAAAATAATGCAACAAAATTCTAAAATTCAATGCAAGAAACATTACAAAACTTTAGAACAATAACAATAAACTGAACTTTCAAAATAACTTAAAAATATATGCCATAAAGGATCGACTATGATAAAAACACTAAACTTGATGATGCTAACAAAAACATTCAACAAGATCAAGCAAAGAAAATTCAAATGATTTTGTAACATACACAGTTACAATAAAAATGCACATTAATTAATTAGCACAAAGATCTACTGAAAAGAAATGTGCTCATTTATTATTTACATGTGATGTGGCACAACCTCATTGATGATCAAATGGAAATATTTATCTCTTCTTTGGAAATTTATTTTCATGAAAGGAAAATTAAATATTATATATCTTATTAAACAAAACAGTGCTTTGTGCTATGTTGATATGCTTCAACCCAATATTGATATATATTTATTTAGCATAATAATGAATTTGATGTAAAATTAGAACTCAAATAAACAGTCTAATTTCATTAAATTTTACTAGATGGCAAATTTCAAAACAGTGAAAATATTCAAAAGTCTAACTAACTGTATAGATTAAAATCACAAACCTCCACAAAATTAATTTTTTTAAAGTGTACTTTCACCTTTTTTTTAAAACATTGCACTTATTTTTGTTAATTACTTTATATATGCAAAATACAAATGATTCAGCGGGAGGGGCCTTTTAAAATACTATACATATTAAAATTTTAGAATTAATAATGCAATCATAATTTTTTTCTTTTTAAAAGATTGCTCACAAATTACCTTAAAGAGAAAAAGTACTAATATCTAAAAAGCATTTCTTGACCTCATAGGCACTTAACAATAAAAAAAAGGTTTTGATTAATAAATATCTATTTCTGCAGCAAAAGTTAGTAAAAAAAAAAAATCTGACATTGTTTTGATCAAGATGACTTAACTAGTAGAAGTATTAACATAGTTTTATTGCATGACTACCTAAAAATAATAAATGCTTCCCAATATCATCAAATTTCTTACAAGTGTTTCATTAAATGTATTTTCTATTGTTACTATTATTTTATTAATGGATACATATATTTCAAACCTCACATTATTTTCATTCCAAAACATTTATTGAAGGTTTCAGGCACCAGTCTTAATATTTTAACTGAATATGATAATATTGTTTATCATATTCAGTTATCTCTTAGTTTTGACAATGCAATGTATCTGATATTAAGGTTCAGAATTTTAAGAAATGAATAGAAATAAAATATATACTAAAATTTCAGGCACTAAAAGAAAAGGAAGAAAACATGTATGAATATTCAATAATTAAAAAGTATATACAATAATTATAATTTCGTTTCAATTTTTTTTAAACATATGTACACACAACATACTTTATGCATAACATATTGCAAATTGTTATGGAAAAGAAATTGTTGTATTTGAACCTCTGCTGCAGATATAAATGAAAACATAAAAATACCATGATTATGCTATTGTGTTAACAACACTATAGTTTATTGACAACATATAGATTTCTTTTAAATTTAATAGCTTCGCACAATATTTTTAATAGTTAAAGAATACTATTATAGATTTTTAGCAAGTTTAAATCCAAGCATTGAATACTAATATACAATTTATTAAATCTTACAGTGAAAACATTATAACCAAAATAGTATTTCAATTTTCAATTCAACTGTCAAAGGAATTTATTTAATGAATACTTCTGTCTTCACAACCCATAATGTTAACAAAACAGTTTTTTAGATTTTAAAAACTTTTAATTTTATACCAAAACTACTTAAAAGGAAATTATTATTAAAAATACACAGATATTTTAAAATACACAACACACACAATCTTTAAAATAATTTAGGTATAAGCAAATGTGAAACTCTAATGGCGCCTATAGTACAGAGATATTTAAATATTACAGGTAAGTGGAAAATACATAGATTTTATGCTACAATAGTAACAAAAATCACTGAAAAAATATAATCTGCTATGTTTACATTTCAATAAAAATTAGAATTTATTGTTTTAAATAAACAATAAGCTTTGATATCATATGAAAATAAAAATGTTTAAAAAATGATAAAAGTCCTTATTTTCTTGCTATTAGATGCAGCTATACAGGGAAGCAAAATGAAGGATCCATTCTTGCCAAGGAGGGATACAGAAATGGTAGAGAAATGCTGCTTGGTAAAATCAAGCAGGGTAAGTTCATCTGGATAGTTTCTGATGAGTGATATTTTACAAATAATGGCTAATCAGAGATGAAAAATGAACATTTGTGCTTGTTAGTCTTACGATGGAAAACATTCACAAGGCACATCAGAGATCCACATGTTTATGTTCTTCACAGAAGAGATGTGGCAGGAGTTTGAGGTTGCACGGGTAGAAGAGGTGGATCACCTTCAATCCACTGAAACAACAGATATAATCATTTTTCGCAAAATTAACATTTAGCACATGACGTACAGTTCCTTTAGGAAGTGCATAACTATAATTTTTAGATGATTTTATCTGGTAGAGTGGTGCTAGACAGCAAGTAACATGAGTCCATTTACAGAGGCACTGATCTTTGTCATGTTAGATAAATTTTCTTTCAGTTTTTTCCTCCCTTCTTATCTCTCTGAGTTGTACTTTTTTATTTGAAATTTATGTATTTTTTGTTCATATGAATAGTTTAATTCTATGGGTGCTATCTGTGGTTGCTACAGGGTTTAACTCTCATGGGAAAAAAAATCAAGAACCCTTAGAGAAAATTTAAGAACCATAAAATTATATATGTTCAACATTAAAGTGCAAATGATAAATTTAAATAAAATATTCACAATTTAAATAAAATATCACAATTATTCTTCTAAATACATGTGAAAAATTATAATGTACATCTATAATGCTCATTTTGCAATCAATAAATTAAAACCTACAGTTGAAAGTGGATTTCAAGGTCAAAATACAAGCATCTTTAATGTTTACCACTGCATGGCTACTATTAGATAATCACTTCACAAATACATTCACAAGCCAAAATAAAATTTATACAAAATTCTCTGATCTTGTTCTGACTAATGCTTGCCAGAAAGAAGGGGGAAATGCAAGAGATGAATACAAATAAAAAACATTTATTTACTTTTAAACAAGAGGACTGCAAATAGTGTGCATTAAAATGTTTTAAATTTACATTCTAAGTTGTCCTGTTAAAATGTCAATTCCTATTTGATTCTACTTTGCATTGAAAATCTGTATTTATTTCTTTATTTTCAACTTTTTGTCCCCAGCCTTTAATTTTTTAATTATTATTTAAAACTTTTAGTTCTTCATTTGCAAGGTATTTTTTTAAAACTATTTATCATTTTGAAATTCAAATAATAACCTGAACAAACTTTCAACAATATTAGAGCAAGCATTTTTTTGCATATAGTCCAAGATCTTTTGTGATTTGAATCTCATGTATTCATATGAAACAAAACATGTTGCAACAAATATTTCTACAAGTTTTCAACCTCGATATTTTTATTCAAAAAAAAAAAAAATCAATTTTGGTTTGAATAATGGATGGCATTGTTAGAATTTTAATTATTTCCTGCATTTTCTGATAAGACTTTAAATCTAAATATTTTGATAACATTTTATTAATTTGATTCTTAGATATCTCAAACTTCTCAAATACATAGTTACATGAGTCAAAAAGTAAAATTTTAGTAAAATAAAATTCTGTATTTCTTTTTTGTATTCACTTGCAATTTATTAGGAAAAAAAAAAAAATGCTTCATTTTGTTTCTAAAGGAATGGTCTTGTCTAGTTACTGACTTCATATTCCCTGAAAATATACATAATAGAGATGGACTATCCGAAACTTCACAAATGAAGATATATACATTTACATTTCAAACTTCTTAATTGCTTTTCAACAATATTTTTTTCTGATTAATAAAACTTTTTAACATTTTGTTGATAAAGAATTTCACTATAACTTTGCTGATGTCCTATGGATCTATGTTTGAAAAGTCAAACTCAAAAATATTATTTCAATTGTTATGTTATTTATACCAGTTTTCATGACACTGAAAGTTTTCAAACAACTAAAGAAAATGTTTTACTTGTGACGATGCATTATTGATTATATTAACGTATTTTCTTTTTCATGTGGTGTTCATTCCTGTTATTATTTCTCTGTATGCTATTTTAATGTATCAGGCAAAGGTTATATACATATTTACTTTTAAATTCCAAAGTAATTTCAGTTAACTTATTTTTCCTTTTGTGTAATGTTTAAGTTTGGTTGACATTAAAGCTTTGCTAATTTATGTGATGAATGGAATTATATGGAGCCAGAAGCTCTTTATTCTTCATTCTCCACATATTCTTAAAATGAAAAAAAAAAGTTTATTGAATAGAAAATTGGATAATTTTGATCAATGATAAGAAAAACCTCAGTTTGATATGTGAATTCGAATCTTTAATGCACTCCACAACAAATTTAGATTATTTATGCCTTTATAGAGAAAACTTGTCTTTT
Organism: Argiope aurantia; assembly: GCA_026543865.1. NCBI lineage: Eukaryota > Metazoa > Arthropoda > Arachnida > Araneae > Araneidae > Argiope > Argiope aurantia. The sequence goes on from JAPMOR010101684.1 coordinate 168,284, forward strand.
TCATCATTCTCAACATATAATACCAAATTACTTCATATTTCGATTTCTCTAGGCAGTTGGTTAGGCAAGAGTTTTCTATTCTCTAAAAATTTCAGGTTCAATATTCCATGTGGTATATCTCCTCATAATTAAATGAATTATTGACAGAGTGTTATTGCTCCACATTTACTAATAATGTTGAAAATTCTTTTAATATTCCATCATTCAATAGTTTGAATGCTTCAGATTTACTGATGGATTTTATCCATCACAGAGATGGAAATTTTCTCAAATCCAGTTTCTCTGTAGAATTATGAAAATCTCAAAATATCTTCGACTGTAATGGTCCATAAAAGTTGAATCCACAAATCTGAATTCAAAGTCCTTACTATTTTTTTCTCCATTACAAATATGTATATATAAATCCATTTGCTTTTGTCTGAAAAGATTTGTGATTAAGATCAACCAGGCATTAAAAAAAAACATTCTTAATGCATGGATCAATGTTAAATGAAATCAAGACAGCATTATTCCTCCCCCCCCCCCCACTGCATAACTATTTGATTATTTTTGCTAAATGAGAACATTTCTTTAAAATATCCTTCCAAGAAAAATATGAATACTATATCATATATACTTTTAAAACTATTTTAATTCATAATCTAGAGCACTGTAAAGGTCTAATGAATGGCAAAATAATATCATCTACAGCTGCTGGGTCTGTAGAAGAGTTCTTATCAATTGCAGGTAATAATCCTGCTTGCTCCCCTTTAACAATCATATATTAACACCTCCCCCTTCTTTGTTGTTGATGGTGGAATTCTCAAGACAAAATTGTCACAAGCCACTGTTCTCTTTTCAGCTAAAAATAATGAATGGTGCATCTCGTCTCTTTTTCGAGAGCCTAATAAAACAAAAATCAAGTACTAATCTGGGGCCCTTAGTTCAAGAAAATAAAATTCAAGAAGGACCATAGAAACTCTATGGTGGAATAATAACTATGCCACTTAATTCTGTCAATAAACGGGGTTTTCTGTATTGCTAAATAAAATGTAAAATATTCTCTTCCATCTTTCATTTCATTCTTATTTTGAAGAAATCAATGCTTGGTGGTACAAGCCCAAAACTGCAGAGTGTTTCAATATTTGAGAATAGATAATATACAAAATATCAAAATGTATTACTTTTATTTTTCACAGAAACTCTTTACTGTCATCAAAGAAATTTGAATTAAATTTTTTAAAAGTGATATGGTTCTGCACATTTTAGGTAATGCTGATGCTATATAATGTAATTAACAAATGGTTTGATTTCAAAACTATGTTTTAAAAAAGCTTTTTATGCTTCGATATTTTGACTTTTAAAAAAACAGCATGAGTACAAATTTGTGTGATAGGGAATTATCACATCAGATATTTCAGTTCTCTTGTCTTCTCAATTAGTTTTAATTTCAACTTAATAACCAAAACTTTGCATTAGAGAGATTAAATTAATTGATGCTTCCATCAAACTTTTCATTTTGAGAAAGAATTTATAAAAAAATATGGTGCAAAAAATTAAAAAGAAAAACAGTTGCGAGAAGAAATTTCATAAGTCTGAAATTCAAGGATCAATTTATTTTAATTATTACACAATAGACTTGATTATAGTGAATAAGTTAGATGAAAGTATTAATGAAAAATTCAAATTAATTCCTGCTTCCAAGAGCAATTCCCAATTTCAAAGAGTAATTGTTCAAATCATTTTCAGTTACAGAATAAAAATATAAACAAGCCAAACAACCAATCAATTTAACCTAAATAAACTTAAAAAATATATGCACATAGTCTCATCTAACCTGTATTAAACTGTGCTCAGGAAGTTGAGATGCCTGAAAATGATCTTTTAACAAAAGTTGCGAAAAATTGCTATGTGTCTGAATGGCCTCTTGTTCACGTAACATGTCTCCAGTGAGACGATACAGATCTGGAATAAAGAAAATATAGTTAAAAAGTACACAAACATAAAACTTATACGTTAAACATAAATAATCTACTTTTTTAAATGCAAATTAGTAAGAAAAGTACAAATGACTAACTCAATATTAACTCATCTGCTCAGAAATCAGCAGTTCTGCAAAAACTATCTTAGCCATAAATAGACAAAAAAATTTGATTTCAAAGCCACATATGAAGTTTGTTGCATATCAAGCATATTAATGAATAAATGAAATAAATTCCTTGCATCTAATTCAATAGAAAACCATGCGATTTTTTAAGGGGTAATTCAGCAGCTAAAAATATCAGAGCCTCCCTCCCTAAACTTACTTCCAATTTAAACAATCCAGCTTTTCAATGCCCATTCAAAAATGAATATTAAATAATATATGTAATAATGATCAAAGACGTTCAGCATTTTGTTACATATAATAAAACTGAGCCCTCATAAAAGTTTTATCCCAATAACATTTTTAAAAATTAAACACAGAGCACTAATGTGGGGGGGGGACCACCAATAAACCAAATGTATTTAAAATCAGAGCAGAGAGACAACAATCTAAATCTAAAAATTCACAAAATAAAGGTAAATTTCAGAAATGAGAAAAAAAAAGTGATCAATTGCTTGTGTTCCAGATTAGCTATGGTATTTCTGTAACTCTAGCGCTTTTAAATTCTTAGAGAAAAAAAGATTGCTTTTAGTCTCTAAATCAATCAGTTAGTTATGAGCAAAGTAAGCTTTCATGGTGTGCTTGATGAATAGCTACGACTTGCATTTCTTATTTACCGATTCATTTTCTGCCGTATTTTTATGTTTTTATTACTTTCTTCCATTTTTATTGACCATCGACATCTCAATGTAAAAAAAGTAAACAAAAATCACCTAACAAGGAGATGGCACGAGGTTAAAAATTCAGTTCGGGATGAGATTTAGTAAAATTAGTAGTATACATTTAGAATAATTACTCACGGAAATATTAAAGTGCAGTAATCAGTCAATTTCAAGAAAACGGTCCTCACACTTACTGCATAGCTTCTACACTAATAAAGTGTCAGCGTTGCTGTAGTGTGAATTATATAGTGGATAAGACATTGGCGTAGTATTCAGGAGACCCAAGTTCGATCCTGATCTAGCATTTTTTGCTTTGTTTTTAGTTTTTTTCCTTCATTTATTTCAAATTAATTTAACAATTTATAAAAAGCTTTAATTGATAAATTTTTCATTTTTTATCAAAAATAAATATTTATTCACTTTATTCATGGATTGGAATTGAATTTTTAGAAGAAAAATAATAAAATTATAAGTCTGAATGCATTTTTTAAAATATTCAGAATTACTTAAATTAATTAACAGAAAACAGTACTTTATTTAATGATTCTATTAGATTTTATTGCAAAAAAGAATACAATTTGATAGTATAAAAATATTATACCCATTTAAAAATTTTAAAGTTTTTAGACACAATCATTATTTTAAATTTTTCTTTCAGTTCAAAAATTAAATCTCTAACCGTACTTTCAATAGACTCACCAACCAAAAATGGTTAGTTCTATTCAGAACTTCCAAAGCCCTCCACTGGAAGGGTTCAGGATAATATTTTATTCCAGCAATTTTCGAAAGTTCTGCTTATTGATCTTCTGGCTTGATTTAACGAATATATCTAATTGCTTATTGAAGATTTATCTCTACCGATTGCACAATTAACGAAACATTTAGTGATCACTTCTTCACTTATTTTTTCCAGGAGATTTTAATCCAGTCAACGACATCTTAAACAGTTTTTTTTTTTTTAAATCGCTAGCACTTTTGCATCCATTTATACATACAATGATGTATCACAGAACACATTATCCGTATTCTATCTTGGAACACTTCATAACACCATCAGCCAGTGGCTAAATATTTAATGCATAGGTGATAGAAATAACAGTCTGATATTTGAGAACTGAGTTCTGTGTGCATGACATGCTGCATTCTACAACACATGGAGAAATTTCTTGGATTGATTCATTTTTTTTTAAAGTTTATCAACCATTCTTCAAAAATGGATGATGTCATCCATAATTTTTTTGTTTGCATACCATGACATACCGAGATGATTTAAATCTTTTCCTTTAAAATACCTAGATCTTTGACATCTCCAAATGACCAAGGGTTCTCTTTCTTTCCAGTGGCACTTGCACAAGAACTACTGATAAGCCACTCATTCAGAATTTTTCTACCTCTGGCTTCTTCGGACTTATGAATCATTCTTTTAATAATCAAAAAAGTGGTGTTTTGCTTTTGTCATAATATCCAATCAAAAGTAATGGATACCACTCCTGCCAATAATCACATCAACTGAGGTCAACATAAACCACTTTGCCACACAATGATCAAAAAGTGATATTATTTTATGTCCAAAATCTGTTCAGCCACTCAATGCTGACAGAGAAATTTTCAATTTCCAGAGCATCCACAAGTTTTTTTTTTCCGCCTTATTTTGAATTATAGGTACATTGACAGGAACTTTTTTTTTGTGTGAACAGTTTTAAACCATTGCAAAACTGCCTCCTTTATGCCAATATACATTCATGTCTCATCCGTTTGACACCACGAAATCTGGAGTCTTCATATTCTTTCAAAATCAAATCCTTTCTTTAATGATTTTGTTAATTTGTGTTCTTCCATAGTTAAATAATTCAACTAACTTCCTCCCCAATTTGTTGCTCTCATATTGATGCAGAACTTGAACACGCTGCTCGAGATTTAGAAAAACGCACAACTTTGATCATAGACCTACTAATAAAAGAACCATGAAAGATGTTTTTGATTAAAAGTTACTGGAATCTATTAATAACCTGAAAAAGCAAGAAGTACCAACAACCTTTCTTATCCTGACTTTAAACTTTTCAGCTCAAATAGGAAGTGATTACATTTTCCTAAAAAGTGAGATGGGCGAACCCACGAAGTAGCCATTCAGAGGGGGAGAGATGGCTGCTGATATGGGTTATTTTAACATTAGGTCTATGATATGAAAAAGCCATGCCATAAAAAATTGGCCCTTAAGAAGGGTGACCATTCGAAAAAGTTTCACTGTACTTAAAAATGTAGAATAGATTTAATTAAAATTATTAAATGGCAGTGAAAAAATGTCATTAAAGGAATCCATAACACATTTTCATACAAAATAAACATTTCTTCTTTCCATGCTCAATTTCAGATATATATGTCGACATTCATTAAAAGAAATACAAATCTAACAGGCACAATTTCAATATAAAAAGGACAATTAATTACAATTAGGATAATCAATGATTTTTACCAAAATTGTTATTAAGAGTTTTTAAAGAAAATAAAGTTAAATTAATACAGATAAAATTCTAAAATAGCAAAATATTAAATTGAATAGTTGCAACAATCTCAGTTTCTACTTTCATTTTAAAAGCATTCATTTTATATAACTTACCTTTTAAAAGAGCCGAAGCCCAGAGTTGAACATGAACATCTGGAATTTTACTGGCAAGTTGCATAGCTGGTGTTACCATATTCATACTTTCCTATAATATTAAAAGGAAGTTTTTTAAAAATTATTTATAAATGTTTGTGGTCAGTAACACAATTTGTAAATTATCTTAATACTTTGTAAATTAAAGGAACATATAAGAGATATTCAATTTTACTGCAACAATAGAAATTGCTTTAAAACTTATCGTAATATAGTATCTAGTTACTGCATAAGAAAAATTGCACATATTTCATATTACAAACTATTAAGTCATATAGATGATGTCTACATTCTCGCCCAAAATAATTGTTCACTGTAGATGTTTGCTCTGTACATGTACACTCACCAGCTTTTTCTATTGGACTTCAGATTTTTCTTTTCTGGCTTTAGCAATATATAAAAAAAATATTATTCATAATATTTTTTTGTTTATGACTATTATATAGAAATTCTGCTGTGGAATTTTTTTCAAAAATATTATAAATAGTAAATTTGTTATATTTGTAACAATTTATCTTCAACTGCAAATATTATATATATATTGAATTTAATTTAATGTGCTTGCATTCAAAAGGTTTGTACTGACATATGAAAAGTTTGAAAAACTCCAAAATAATACACAATTTTATTAAAAATTATTAAATTTATTTACAAAAATAAAAAAATGCAAATATTTTGGCAGGGTAGATTTGAAAAAGAAATATAATTTTAATTATGCTTTCAGTTTTAGTTTTTCTTTAATTATTTACTTTATAGACTATTTTAAATAAAAAAAATATTAAAAAAAAGAAGAAAATATTTTTTTAAAAAAATTCAAGTTACTTGGAATATAGTTACTATGTCTAATGCTTTTCAAATAACTGTTAGAAATTTTATAACGTGGTCAATATTGTTTAATATATGTAGCTGAAACCATAATAATTATTATTTATTTTAAATTGTAAGATATCAGTAAATCACTGATCATATATGTGATGTAATAAATCTTCTTATGACATCACATATATCAATAAAGCTTTTATATTAAAGCAAAGCATATTAGCCTTCTAGAGAAAAACTTTAATAGCATTTATAAATAAATAAAAAACATGATTAAAATTTCAATACATTACTTTCTATAATTTTTAAAAATTTGCCATTTTTAATGAATAATATAAAAATATAATAATAGTGAATAATATAAAATTTTTATTTTTCTTCGATTAAAAGAGCTGGTTGCCTTTAAGGGCACTAAAAGTGATTGTATGGTTTTACAAATAATTTAGCTTTTTATAAATATTGTATAAGTATTTCTGAAGCAATCATTCAAATATAGATTTTCTTTTTTTAAATTTTGTATATAAATTCAACACTAAAATGCAACAGCAAAATTAGTCCACAGTAAACTAGAGACTTCAAACTTATTAATAACCATATAGCACCCCCTTCACCACTTAGCTTATTAAAGGTAAGTTCAAATGTTTTTTTTTTTTTCAAAGTTAAAAGTATAATGAAGAAATTTTAGCATTGATCTAAATGGAAAAAGAAAAACGATACTTACTCGGCTATTTCCAAGTGAGAAGAAAATATGTCCCAACAGAACCAATGAACAAGATGTTAGCCGATTTAAGTCTTCAGCATTCGCCATCTTCAAAGTTTCTCTTAAGTAGCGTCTAAATTTATTAAAAAATATACGTTATAAAAATATCACACTTTCAGATGGAGGATTGCATTAAGTTTTGATTAATGATATAATTGGAAATTAAAAATTTAATCAGAATCTCAAATCATGTAAAACATTTTGCTCACTGTATACCATAATGCTGAATACAAATAAAATAAGGACTGTTTTTATACATAGAGTTAGAAAAATTAATAAATACAACTCTAAAAATCATACTTACTTTAATTTGCTATTAATTTTCAATTAACAAACTATTTTATAACTAAAATATGTTGTGATAACTCCCATGCTTCATTTATAATTCATTAGTTAGCATGTATGAATTGTGCATATGTAAATTCATTAGTTTGCTCTAGAATTTTTGTTTTAAAGCCTGTTTCATAAGAACATAAAAAATTTTACTTAAAAAATAATCAAATTTTGAATAGCAGTTATTGAAATAATGCACATAAAAGCATAAATCCTGTCATTTTCACATATCTTGAAGTTGAAAGCAACTAAGAAGTATGTAATTAACTGAAAAATTAGAATACATCAGAATTCATAAATCATTTTATAGTTATAAACATATATGGATATTTGTAAATTTAAGTAACTTTCATAGAACATTTTAAAAACTCATTATTTGTTTTATGCTGAAATATTGCCTTACTTTGCATCATTATAACGAGCTTGGAAGAATGCATTCAAACCATGAACATAATAAGCAGCAGCTCTTAAGCTATGAGATCTAGAAAAGAATTTTTAATTAAACAGAGCAGATTTATTTATATAAATAAATATTTTATTATTAGAAAACTCACAATAAAAATTAATCAAACTTACACTAAAGGTAATGTTTCTGGATTTAGTCGAGACAATAACTCAACTAATTCATGATCCCGCTTGCTTCTAAGGTATACTATAGCCAGGTTAAGACTGGCAAGAATACGCAACTCGCTGGTAGCATTGCTCTGTTTAAAAATAATTTGATTAAAGATATCAAACAATAATATTAAAAATAATCCAGTAAAAACACACTATTTCTATATTTGTGAACATTTTATTTAAATTTTGGAAGGGAAAAAGATATTTCTCTAACCTACTTTTATTAGAATAAATAAAAATTAATAGCAAAATTATATTTGGTTCAAAATCTAATTCATCAAAAAAGATATTAAAAGATGATGAATGATAAAAAAGGACAAAAAATTCTGATTGCTTTTATGTGAAAACACTGCAAAACAAAATGCTTTAAGCACTAATACGGCCATTGGCAAAATAATAATAATAAACTACTTTTGACTAAGTTTTTCAGTTTCAAAATTTAATATGTATTCTTAAAAGAAAAATCACAAAATATGTTTCTGTTTACCAATGGAAACAAATTCAGAGTTTAAAAATTATTTTTGAAAACTTACTCTCACGACTGTCCCAAACTGAGCTTCAGCAGCTTCCATACAATTCATTGACATAGCATACAAACCCTACAATTAATAGATAAAAAAAATTAGATCAAATTAAAACATAACAAAAAAGATTTTAAAAAATAAGAAAATATCGCTAAATGATAAAAGAGGTATGAAATGTCAAATAGTAGAGACAAAATAATAATAATAATAACATACTAAATTATTTTAATACAGTGGAACCTCACTTAACAAATATAATTATTTCCCGAATTTTACTTGTGATGAGAAACATTTGTTAAGCAAAACAATTTTTTCGACAAAAATCCATGTAAAACAAGAAAATGCATTCCACTCCAAACAAAGAGAGAGGAATCAAACAAATTTATGATTATGTAATTTATTATTTATAATAGATTCTTTTTTTTTACCAGACATTTATCTTTAGCTATGCTTCCATATTTGGCGAAAATTACAGCATTATCACTAATTGAATTTAAAGGGCACACAGATACTTGCTTTATTAGGGTAATGCTTCTCAAAGTATATTTCCCATGCTCTCAGCATCTTCCTTATTTCATTGGAAGGTTGTTACTCTATTGAGTCTATTATTTATCTACTCTTGAGCCAATCTCCTATGCAATAACGCATAATACAGCTCCATAAGTTCTTTGATAGTTCTGGCTATGTTCTTCCACCAGCTCATCAATGTTACTGGCTCATAATCTTAGCCAGAGACACCATCTCATTGATAAAAGCTCTACAAGTACTTGCTCAAACTCCTCGGGTCATGTTCAACAATGCTATCCAGTCAAAACTGTTTCCATATAAAGATTTTCTTCACACAAGCATTCAATATAGATTGATATAGGCTAATCCAGCTTGTGACAGCACAGAGTTTCTTTGCCAATCATTCTGTGAAACATTGCTCATTACACAAAACACTTCCACACTTTTTCTTCCATTGCAAAATATCTATACATACATACAGGATGTTCTAAAAAAGTAGAATATGCATTTTTTTTTTCACCCTCTCACTGCATATTCCACGGGCAATGTGGAAGTAGCAAAATTTGCGTAACCTGCGATTCCCGTGGGGATGTATTTTCCCATTTATTTAGCAGTGCAATTTGCTCTTTTCCCATTCATGGTTTCATTTCGCTTTTTCTGGTTTCATTCAGATCTGGATTGACAGATGCATTAGTTCCACATTGTTCTGTGAAATATACAAGCATGATTAGCAGCATTTTGCAGGCTCTTTTCAAAGCTCGAAGATATCTGGCAGGAAACGTTTTGCAACTTTTGAACCTATTTTGATATAAGAATCATGGATTGAAAGAGTTAAATATTGTACTTATATATACACTTTCAAATGTTTCACTAAATTAAGTGGAAAATTGTATGAAAAAATTTTGGCTCCAAAATAGATTATATAATAAAAAGTTTAAAATATTTATTTTTTATACAGTTGTAATAAAAAAAAGTGTTAATGAATAAGTTGTTTCTCTTATATTTGTCTAAGCACACACAAGGTTTCATGTTTCTATCTAAAAAATTTGCAGAGATATTTTACTTTCTAAATTCTGAGAGGCTAATCCCAAAATGATTGTATAATTGCAAGTTTATTCAAAACAGTTAAATTATCATATGCAAATAACTATGAGATATTGTGGGATTTTTTTATTTATATGTAAAGCATCTTATAAATTGATAGAAATTGTCATCATTTCTTTTACTTTCTAAAATAAACACATACAACGATTTCAAAGTAATTTAGACAAGAATCACTGTCCAGCAGTTTGCTTAGATCAGCATACAGGAATTCAGGTGCAAATATTTAACCAGTATGCACTATGCAAATTTTTCAGCATTACTCCGACAGAGCAGACTACCGTAGCAAAAGAATTAAGAAATTTGTTAAGGCTACTCTCTTTATTTTTAAAACAATTTGGAATATAATGATTTAATGTATTATTAACAATTAATTTAACAATTTGTTACAAAAATAGTCAAACACAAATAAATTAGAATAACATATCCAATTTGGCTTTATGAATAATTAAATTAAAAAAATTAAACTATAAAGAAAATTATACAATTTGTTATATAGAAAATTTATTGATTATGAATAATGTTTCAAAATAATAAAAATTACTTATGTTTTTAGCATAACTACACTCTTCATAAAAACATGAAGGCCACAAAAATTAGAACTTTTTTTCAAGAGTTATGAAACTTTTAATGTACAGCATGCTGCACATGCAAAAACCATCATGACAAGGAAGATGAAATTAAAAAAAAATTAAAGCCTTCAAGCAATGTATTTACTTTTAATCAATATTTATAATTCTGATTTTCTTTCTTTTTTTGATGAGTGTCAAAAACTGTTTGACTTAGACTTCTGTGATTTATCGATTCAGCTTTCTCTCCTATTTTTCAGATCATTTTCCTTATTTTTTAATTCACTTAAATCAATCCTCATAAATGCATTTTTATATGTGTGTGTTGAATTTTTTTTTCTTTTGCTAAATTTTGATTATCTGTTGATAAAAGTACATGATTAAATACTTTGAGGAGAAGCATGAATTATATCATAACATAACATTAAAAGTATTGTTACAGGCTGTGATGAAATTAAGTTTATTTAAAAATTAAAAAAAACTGCACAGAAATAAAACTAATATCACTAAAAATATTTTTTTCTTCTTATTTTTGGTTAATTTGTGAGATAATAGTTTGAAGACATATGAACATCAATTTCCTTAGACAACTCATAATGATTGCACGATTTCGATTTTTTTTTAATGATCCAGAGAAAACTAATGTGAAACAAAAATGATAACAAGCTATCTATTAAAAATCCTGAGTAATTAAAAATATAGAAATGAATAGTTATTCAGAAGTTTTTAAATCCATGGCTGGATGACATTATTAAAGTTTTTCTAATATACAGCAGTTCCTATTCAACAGCTTATAAAAATAATAATAAAAACATATTCTAATAAATAAATTATGCAAAACATATGAACTATATAATCTCTAAAGATGTTAGCACAATTTATCTTAGATTTACATTAATAATTCTAACAAATATGAATTATTCAATTTGAATGGGAAATAATATTAAATAAGCTACACAAAATTAAAAGGCTTAAACTATAGTATTAAAGAAAATATATAGTAGGAATATATAATCATTTCAAAAGAAATGATCTTAAGAATATTACCAACCATTGAAAAATGTGCATTTGTATCTTATGCAAATATGAATTGCTAAATTTTATTTTTAAAATTACTATAATTGAAAGAAATTTTTTTCCTCAGCTCAAGATAAATGATCCAAAATCCAATCCAGATGAGTGAAAAATAACTTACCAGCAAGGCATTAATCTGTGGCCGATGCCGAACAAAAAGTCTTGGCTCTTGTTTGCATATTTGTAGGGCATGGGAAGCCTAATAACATCAATATTATTCAAATGAATGCACATTAGCAGTAAAGTATCAAATTAATACCAGAAAATCAAATTTAAATATTTGAAAAGTTCATAAAACTGCAAAATTATTATTTAAAGAGGAAGTTTTACATATAAAAGGTTTAGTTTTCAATAATTATTCAAAAATGTAATAATCATTCAAGAAGTTAATTTATGTCTTACAAACTTTCTATATATTTAACAAAAATAATAAAGCTGAATTGAGTTAGCAATTTAGGGGGAAAAATATCTTTAATTTCAAACTAATCTATTGACAGAGATACAATGCATTTAATGCAGTATATTTAATGCAATATTATTTAAAGTGAACTAAATAAATGCAAGACATCAATTCCAGTGAAAATAATAGATTACCATTTACCTTTCTGGTTTTAGCTGATGAATGTCCTCTTAATTTTGAAAGAAATCTTACATTAACTGTTGATACATCAAAATATTTTTTCTTATAGCAGCAATTGTAACACATATATGTAGTTACTACATAAGATAGAGAAGATTGTTGTCCTTTGACCAATTCTTTTTGTGATAGCAATAGGGCAACAAAGTTTTTCGTGTTTAATATAAAGATTAATAACTAATTAAGTTAATTTATTGATATTTTAAAGAATAACAATATTTATCTGATATCACCACTAAAAATTAAATATTATGAACATAACATTTTGCCTCAAAGGATTGCTTAATACAATCCAGAAATGATATTAATGTATGCATACTTTAGAGATATTATTGCTCTTATTTTTTGCAAATTTTAATTTTTCTATTCCAAATAAAAAAATAAAGATTTAAATGTGAAAGTGTTCCAATGCTGCAAATCATTGTAATGATGGATAGGTAAATATATTTCGGAGATGTATAAATAAATAAAAATGCATCTAAAAATAGTAAATTGGCATAATTATTTGAAAATAGAAACAGATAGTGAAAATAAAATGTCCAAACAAAATGAGACAATTAGAAACGTCAAATAAAAAGAAGAAAAAAAAAAACTTTTAGGCTGTTAAAAACTTTTGGAAGGTAACTTCACCTACCAAATCTTGAAGGTAATAATAGATGATATATAAAATAAATGCTTAGGATAGGAATTGACCATATTTTGATTGAATGTTCTGCTTTTAAACATTAAATTCAATAAAATAAATGAGAAACATTGGCACATTCTAGCCAATTCTGAGATACTTATCTGCTATAAACTACAACTTGCTATGAATTTGTCAGTTTTTCTTGCAACATAAAATTAAGATTGAAAATACGGATTTCTTGATATCATAATAACAAATTTGACAGTAAAAAAAAAAAAAAAAAACATATTTGGCAGAAAAGTCTGCCATTTTTATTGTGTGAAATGCCCATATGACTCAGATCCCAACAAAAATATTAAAATCTTTAATTTAATGAAATCATACAGCATGCATTGTTTTGAAAGTAATTGGGTACAATCAATTGTCATAGTGCAATTTTCTCCAAAACACTCCATCTGTCAGTATAAACAATGAAATAATGTTAAATAAACATCAAAATTTCTTGAAAAGTATAGAAAATAACCACTAAACACAAAACAATTCTTATCTAACTGATAGTTCAATGTATCGGATAGAAGCATAATGCTACAACTATCATGTCCATCTGATTTTGAACCATCTGTGAAAATTGGCACAAAAGATAAACACTGACAATGATGAGTAAAAAAGTAAACAATTAAAAAATCTTAAAGAACAAATTAAAATCATAAGAATGTAAAGTTACTGGAATGTCATAACTCATTTTTAAGAATCTTCATTCTCTTTCTCCAACAGATGGATAGCGATGTGTTCAAGGTTTTTAAGAAAAAGGAGCACTTTACATGGATGTCAAATCCTGGTCCTTGACTTGCTAATTCCAGAGTAACTGCCTTCACCAATAAAATGTTTTAAAACTTTTTTTTGGCAAGTTTTTCATTCATAGATTTCTTGGAATATATTCTTTGAAAGCTATTGCAACAGAGAATTCTAAAATTTAGATTCACTTCTATGAAATTTACAGATTCAGCAGCGTTGATTTGCAAATGAACAGAATTGGAAAGCTGCAGACAGATGGACTTTTTTTGTTTTTTCAGAATAATACTGACAAATATCTACTGCTTTTATAAAGATATAAAGCTGGTACCAGGGATAAAGATTTGACCTCTGTTTTTATATCTTGCCTCAAAATAATAAATGTTTTCTTAAAATTTAACTGAAATAATTTGTTTTTCTAATTCCCAGTATGAACATAAACCTGATCAGGTAATGTAAATGTCATTGCAGTTCATACACTTTTTTTTTTTTATCATAAAAGACTGCTCTTTGTGATATTTTTTTCAGTACAGTATGTCCAAATCAGAGTCCTGCTGCAGTTTGTTTTAGAATGACCAAATCTTTGGCACTGAAAACATTACAGAGGCTTTATAATGTATGGCTAAGCCAGTAAATTTATATAACTAGCTTTGATTAATTCTGATAATTTTAGACGAGTGAATGAATATAAGTATGTTTAGTATTAAGGAATTGGTCATTCCACTGAATGTCAGTTTTGTGCACATGAATCAAAAATCCTAACATAGAAATAATAATTTATTAGTTATTATTTCAATTAGGACACTGAATAATTTCTTACAAGTTATAATTCCTTCAGAAGACTGCAGAGATGCATGAGCACTGACAATGATTGGTATTAGAACTAGAACTTTCAGATTCATGATTTTCTGTGCTTGCTGACGTGAAGTAGCTTTTACTACAAATCGCCAGATTAAAAATGGAAGCAAATTCCTCCACTGTATCAACAAAGGCTGTTTCAAATAAAAATGGCAACACAAGAATCAAAACTTTCTTTTAATTCAAGAATCCAGTACACAACAAAAAAAAAGAGATAACAGTAATTTTCAGAAGACTCATTTGGTACTTCGCATAGCTCATTGAAGGAATCCTTTCTGGAATCGCCCATCATTAGAACCAACAAAGATAGGCAGTTACTGGCTTTGAGCAAATATAGCTTCAGCACTTATCTTGGTTCCAGCTGGATTTATATTTTCAGGGTCACTTCCTAGAAAGGTGACCACTTTTAATGTCAAGGCCCAGAGAATGACCCTTTCACTTAATCTTTAGCAGATCAACCACTTAAGTGAGTAATCGGATCAATTGATAAAACAGCAATCAACAGTGGGTCATCAAATGGGTTGCTAAATATGAACCAAGATGCGAGAGTTTGGTGTGCATGAGAAACAAGAAACAAATAGAATAACAGCTTCTCATGATAAGCTAACTTGCTACTAGTCAAGGGATGTAAGTAATAACAAAAAGCAAAGGGAAGTTTAAACTTGAAGGAATTAAAGACCCCTGTGTATTTCAGGATTCAGACAACTCACCAATAGAAAGCGATTTCTTGAAGAAAGAACAATTAAGAAATAACATCAAAAATATGTAGATATAAAGTTAGTTTGAAGTTGCTTTTCTAATAAAAAATATTTGAAATTTATCAGATTATTTAATATAAATTTGCCAGCATTTAGCAGGAAAAAAATTAATGAGCTTACCTCTTGGATTGCCAGTGTTTTATTGCCCATTACAAGCCTACACATTGCGATGTGCTCCAAAAGCAACAATTGGAAAGAATGCAGAATTGGATGACTGTCAATCACTGAAAAAAATACATAAGCACAATTGACAAATCTCTATAATTCCCCCCCCCCCCCCCATGCAGCAAGGTTGAGGATGGGATATCATGGAGGAGGGGGGGGGGCTCTTAACTCATCTAGTAATTCAAAATACAAATATTTTTATGAAAGTTCTTTTTAGAAAAATTAATGAAAGAATAACATATAATAATATAGATTTCTTTTGGGGGGGAAGGGGGGATTGTTTTCCATTCTTATAAAAGAGGAGGGAGGAATTTAAGAGCTATAATGACGATCATTTTACTTAAAACATTTTTTTAAATGTGTGAATTATGATCAGATTATTTTAGCCCAATGATTATTTATTTACGTATTTAGTTAATAGATAATACCACATATGAGCATCTAAAAAAATATCAGATCATACTTTTCCTGTACCTTAATGCTCCCTCCCTGTTTAGTAACTAATTTTTTTTATCAGACTTTCATAAGGATTATCAATTTATAGTGGGTCTTTTTCAGAAATCCAAGAACTATAAAATTACAAATTTCAGACATAAAAATGGATTTTAATCTTTTTCACTATTGACACACAAATGTGCCATTGTTTTCTTGATTATTTTTTCTATATGATCAATGTAGGACACTAAAGAAACTTTTATACTCGCTTTATAGTTAATAAGCCAAAATTTAAAGTTCAAAGTGCATTTTGAGATCACAATAAAAATGCCCTTACCTACCTCAGCTACCACATGTCTATAATTAGATATATATTTCACAAACTACTACCAGGTGCTTGCTTTACAAATACAATACTATTTTAACTAAAACATTTTTTAAAAAATCATTCAAAAGTAACGTTAACTATATTTTTGACCAATAACAGGTAGAATGAAAGGGAAAGTACATGAGACATATAAATCAATGATTGTTTATCTATATTTAAACAAATGAATAACAAATAAAGTGCCATTAAAATATTTTAAATTTACATTTTAAGACCTCAATTCCTACAACTACAGATCTTGCTTTGCACTGAAAATAACCATTCTTCTCTGCCTTTTCAGACAGTTTGTTTGCAAATGTTTGCACAGCAGAAGCTGTCTCTTAGAATTTCACCTTCTAGTTACAAAGTATAGAAAAGGTATT
This sequence comes from Argiope aurantia, assembly GCA_026543865.1. Taxonomy (NCBI): domain Eukaryota; kingdom Metazoa; phylum Arthropoda; class Arachnida; order Araneae; family Araneidae; genus Argiope; species Argiope aurantia. The sequence goes on from JAPMOR010101684.1 coordinate 185,052, forward strand.
ATAGTCGTTAAAATGCTCAAGGTCAAATTTTTGACAAATCTCTACATTTCAAAACTCCAAAAATATTTTCTGGCATTATGTGTGTCTATCTATGAATGCTATTACTTAAACACACTTAGATAATAACAGATAGATGAATGAAGTTTGGTATATGGTTTTGTATCTAATTTATAGAAGTCAATCAAATTTTGAGTGCAGTCTAGAGGAAGTTGGTCTGTCCAGTTGTTTAAATATTAACTATCACAATAAATATATCCTCAGTAGAGCTAGATGGATAAAATTTGGTACACAGATTTAATATCTAAAGTGTAAATAACAATTATATTTGGAACTGAAGCCATTCTAAGGCTGATTGTCTGTGCTTTCACAAGTATATAAACTCTATAAAAAGCAATGACTTAAACATGTGAAATTTGGTATGTGATTTTGTGACTACAATTCTCTCAAACTTTGATTTCAGTTGGTAGAAAAAACACATACAATTTAGTACAAACAAAAATACAATTTAGGAATTATTAACCTTATATCAGGGATTAAGTGCCAAAAAATTCACCAACGATCACATTAAGATTCGGTTAAAATGCTAGATTCAAACCAAAGATTTATATTTTCTACTTAATGTTTGCAATGTATGCTGAGATTTATTGCAAATATATTCCACAACTTTATGCTGGAATAGGAAAGAGAATAACATTTTTATTAGACAGCATACATGAAACTTTTGGGCAGATGACTTTTGTTATTTTTTTAAATCATTTAAATTATCTGCTATATGTTCCTTTTCTTATTCTTATTTACATTTTGAGATTGCCATATTTACTCATTCCTTTCTTTGGCATATTTAGAGCAAGCAATTTCTACATATATGCTGAAATGTTTCATGATTAAATAATTCTTTACTCCATTACACTTCCCTTTCAATTTAACTAATGTCCCCCTTCAATTTAATTATGAAGCATTTAACCAATGCTTCATAAATTATGTCTCTTGTTTAAAGTTTTCAATCCAAATATTTTTTTTAAGAAAAAAAATCTCCACCTATTGTTTGGATATGGGTTATATCCTCAGAATCTTATTACCTCCCACAATTTCTTATAAGAATTTGTTAAAATGTATTAAAATAAAATCTTGTCTTTTTCATGCATTTGCTTGTAACTCACAAAAACAAAGAGGCTGGTTTTTAATTATAACAGGAGTAAGCTTGTTTTGGCCATCCTTCTCCAATCTGAACCACTCGTTTTCTTTATAATCACATAGTTAGGGGGGAGGGAAAAGGACTTTTCCAAAGCAATATGAAAACCAAACACAAATATTTCTATGTGTTAAGTCATCAAGATACTTTACTAAACAATTAATGAAAACTTTCCGAATATCTGACGCCAAAAATGGCAAAAGTGAACAGCCTCTATAGTGATAAAAATTATTAGTTAATTTTGTACAAGGACAAAATCTTCAGTTTGACACAAAGGATTAAATATTTGTTCTCAATGCAAAAAATTTAAATTTAGATTTTTTGTGACAAAATTTTGAAATTTTCAACATTCTCAATGTATAAATCAAATCATTCCAGATTACAATTGTTCATTCAGCAGCAACTGCATTCTCTAGAATTCGATTCTGCAAACATTCTTGGGAAATCTTGAAAATTTTACCCCGCTTGATAGTCAATTTTTGAATAAACAATGCATATTAGATAAGAATTGGTTCTATATATAATAATTTTGTCATATCTAAATGAACTGTTGACAGTATGAAGGTACAGATAAATAGCATTTATTTAAACAGTTGAAAATCCTTTTTGCATTTCTTCATTCAATAAGACAAAAAGCTTTTGAATTGCTGATGGACCATCCATCAAAATGTATAAAGGCTTTTTCAAATTCAACTTCATCACAGAATTACTAGTTTTAAAAACATCTTTGGATGTGAAATAGCCAATGAAAGTTGAAATATCATTTCTAATTTTAAAACTGAATGTGTAAACTAAATCCATTTGCAAATATTTGCTGAATGTTTAGCATACATTAGATTATACATATTAAGGTCAGTTAAGACATTTAAATGAAATGTTGTTAAATGAAATTAATAAAATTATTTTGTTAGTTCACAATAGAATTTCAGGCAATCTTGCTGCTTGGGAACAATTTTTGAATTGTTTGAAATTTCCTTACAAGGACTATACAAATAATAACTCTCTACACAAATGAAAAACCATTTCAAATCTGAATCTAAGCATTGTGAAGGCACAATTAAAGGTATAATAATATTATCTCCAGTAGCCGAGTATGTAGAAAATTCCTTGGTATTTGTAGTGGAAATCCTGCTAGCCACTCCCCTTCTCAAAACACAGTGAGAAAGGAGTGGTGATAGACAATATTCACAAATTAAAACTTTTTTTTTCAGTTGGTGGAATTTTTATGGCGGAACAAAATTACAAACTGGTTTTCTTTTCTGCCCACAAAAATAAAGGATATGCATTTCATTTATTTTTTAAGGACCCAATAGAAACTTTCCAGGAACCTTAGTTCAATAAAATACAAGGACCCTACAAACCCTTTTAAGCAAAGCAAAATGCAAGAAGAGTAGAAAGCCTGTTCTGAATTTTTTTTAAAAAAAATCATTTTAAAAAGATTAAGAATTTATAATTTTTTAAACAAAAATTTAAACAAAAAATTTCATGTAGGCAATTTGCAATCATATAAATATACGCATGTCAGCTTGTAGATAATGTAATCCCCAGTTACATTCTTATCAATTAATCAAAGAAACTTAAACGTTTCATATAAAAAACAAGAAATTATTAAAATGCATTTTTGCTAATTGTACTCTTTCCTAGTCATAATTTTAGTGCATTTAACTTTAACCAAGTTAAGATTTCTTTTTCCCCATTGTCTTTTATAACAACTTCAAAAAATCTTGAAGTTAAATAATTTTTAACTTAAGAATTACTTATATTAGAAAATTTCTTTGTCTTGAAAATATATAAATATTTTTATTTTACAGAAACACAAAAGCATATTTTATATAAATGGAGAAAAAATGGGGGGGGGGGAAGGATCTGATTGTACATCAAAATTAAGATTTAGCATTGTGATAACTTTATAGAGAAACTTCCTTTTTGTATATCCAAATCACAACAAAACTACACATAAATTGCTATAATATATAAATATGCATGTATTTCTAAAAAAAGAAGAAGCTTCATGAAGTGTGCTAATAAAGCGAAAAGAATGGACATAATTTTTTAAAAACTAAACAAAAATTTTAAACAGGGTTAAAAAATTATATGTATATATGCTTTTCGTGGAGTATTATTTCATCCATAGTAATGATAGAAGTTTTTCTTACTTTTTAGCTTCTCAATTTGCATTAAAGCTTTATCAGTGTATTTCTGTGCCTTATCCATATAACCAGCCTGCATTGAATGCAAGACTGTAACCTGAAAAACAAAAATAATATCTCGTTATTGTACATAGAAACATTTACAGCCTTATGTTTATTATAAATAATACAAAAAATACGTAAATACAACAACGGATACTTACCAAATATACCAAGACACACATATGCTCCTTGGGCATCCATTGAAACATGTCACCAGGGTTAGTAGGAATAACTTCTACAAAACAAATATTTATATTAAAAAGAGATACTTTTCACAAGAACCATTTCAAAATTCGTTAATAAATAGAAATAGGAGTTTAAGCCCCAATCATGATTACTGAATTAAGTGCATTTTAAAAATTAAATAGTCAATCAACTCAAATAATCCAGCAAAAAAAAAAAAAATACATAAGAAATCCTATTTAAGTATAAAACAATAAAAGTTATAATAGAGATTGTAGTAATAATAATTTAAAATATTATAAATAATACTTTGTTAAAATTTCATTTTTTTTTCCAAGAAAGGATTTATTACATTATAATTTCAGTACATTATCTTGATATCAATTACTGAAGATACACTGATTTGTTTTTTAAAGGCACAGTATGAGCTTCATTGTTTGGATCAAACATATATTTAGCATTTTACTACAAATTAAAAATTTTTATAAAAGAATGCTTTTTTAAAAAAAATAATTTGCTTAATAATGTACATAGACTGCTAGTTATTTTTAAGCCAATGCAATAATAAAGTTTTTATTTCTGGTCTATTTATAACTGTTGTTTTAAACTTTTTGTGTAAGATATATTCATTTCTTTCCCTTAATCAGAAATATGAATTACAAATAATATTTCCAAATTTCCTATAAAGTAATAATAGAGACTGTGCAGAATCTTGCGTTCAAAATTTAATAATTAAGTTTCTGTTTGAACAGTTCTTATACAAAAAAGTAAAAAAGGGAATTTTATTGGCACTAATTAATTTTGGTATCTTTTCGAAAAAGTAGCAAATAACTTTGAAGTAGCATAAGCATTTTGTTTTACTTTTTATTTTTGGAAGCCTTCAATTGTTCAGTGTATTCACTTTTGGAACTGAAGGAAATACATATTTTCCAGCATATTGTTAGAAAGCTATAAACTTTTGCACAAAAACTAATGGGAGTAAAAATAATTCTTTAATGACTAGTCTCTAAATGATGTTGAAATATAGCTAACAACAGATCTATAAATAGGTAATTACGTGCAAAAACGCAGCAAAAAATTGAAGTTATGGTTAAAAACCAACACTCATAATGTTACATAAAATTATCTCTAAAAAGAATTGATTTCCCCCCAATCTAAACAAGCAAAATGAAGTGAAAGATAAGTCAAGTAAATTAAAGGGATATATTTTTTCCATTCTATCAGTATTTCCCAGAACTGAGATAAAACCTTTATTACTGACCTTCAGATTCATTGAAATCTCTCAAACATTAACAGATCCATCACCGCACAGAAAATATAGTCTATAATTAGGCAAATCTAGTGTGGTAAATGTTATTTTTTTCTATTAGATGGGAAATATAAACATTTTTAAGGTCTTTATATAAGGACCATCAAATATAAGCAGTATTTAAGGTCTTTTAATGACACTATGCACCCTGGAAAATTATTTTTATATCAATTTAAAAATTCAAAAAATTATCTTTCTAATGATACCACAATTTTTTGCTGCATAATTTTAAGAACAACTAATCATAACAAACCAAATGATCCCACAAATGGTAGCACACACACACACATTATATATTGTTAAGGAATATTATAAAACTTACCCTCATCAGCATGTAATGATGTAATTGTTTGAATGCCTTGCTGCAACTGTTTCAGACAAGGTTTTACACTTTTAACCTTCAAAAGAAAGAAAGAAAATCTCATATGTTTTTCCTCTTTTTTTTTTTTGCCATGGACATCTTAGATTTAAATAAATCTTCAAAATAAAACCCAATATTATTATTCCACATTCATTTTAAAGAAATGAAAAGCAACATTTAATAACATCCAATAGTGATTTAAAATTGAATAAATTACTCATTTTCTATCAGTTTATCAAGTAGTTTTTAGAAAACACTAATACACTACTAAATAGACTAAGTATCTAAGAAGGACCAATTTATAATCTGAAATACCTGTCCAGCTGTAAGGTAATGGCAAACTTGTAAAACCAGGAAAAACACCTTGAGGGCCTCTTT
>JAPMOR010101684.1:190676-212796 GCA_026543865.1 Argiope aurantia
ATATTTTAAAAATAATAGTTGAAACAAAATTTACATACCTAGAAACACAATCAACAAAGTTATTAATAATATCAAAATTTCAAAAGAAATATTTGAAAATTCTATAAATTAAAATCTGTGCACACAAACATAATTCAATTTATATTGCAACAAATAAAATTTCATATGTTCCTCAACATAATAAAGAAATATACTCATTTCATAAATCACCTAAAAGATATTTAAATTAATAATTTTTAAAAATACTCCATGATACAAAAAAAGGTTATAAAAAATTTTACTAACAGATAAAATTTGCTTGGAAATCAAAATTTAACAAAGCTATAATGAAATTAGAAATGGACATGGAAAAAAAAAAAAAAAAACTTACCATCCCTTTGCTCAGCAAGAAAAGTATACGAGTATACTGAGCTCCAGAAATGTGAGCAAATTCAGCTCCAACACCTAATACACTGCAGGCTGCTGCATATTCTTTTTCACTTGCATGAAAATGCTAGGAAAAGAAAATCATTAAAGATTCATATCTGGGGAAAACATGGAAATTTAAATAATAAAACTTTATACTTACTGCAAGTTGAAATAGAAGCCTAGAATGCCAAAATGGAGACTGCTGAGATATTTCCACAGCTTTACCAACCATAGATTTGGCCATATGCATTTGATTCTATAAAATATGTCAAATAAAATATTATAGACATTTAATTATAAAACAAAAGCTTTACAGCTCTTACTTATCCTTTTAACTCACTGGGAGAAAAAAATTTGATTATTAAAAATTAATTTTCTTATTATTTCAGCTTTTTAATAGATTCTTCAATTACTTCTTATAAAAAGTTAATGTTGCAAATGTAGAAAATTCAGTCTATTATAAAATAAGTTGTTCCAAGAATTTGGAAAATTGCAAGAAATAATCTACAAATGATTTTTTTTAAATGTGTCTATTAAGATTAATTAAAATTGTTTCAAAGTAATGTATATAATTTCCATATGCAGCCAAACTAAAGTAGCTAATAGGAACATGCAAGTTTGTATTTAAATAAAAAAAAAATAATAAGCTAAGCATTATAAAACTAAAATAGAGACTTAATGTTTAAAATAATTGGTGAAATCAAAAAGCCAGGCTCCAAGTTAAAACTACTGTACCAATTTTTACTGCATGAATCAGAAAGTTTATGATATTTAGATATGCCAACAATGCACCCTTGCTTTCAACCATAATCGATATTCAAGACTATAAATTCTCTATTGGGTTTAGTTTGACAGTATCCCTAGGCATAACTATTAAACTAATTCATTAGAAATATGGTTATATTTAATTTCAAATTTCCTTTTTTTTTCGATAAAAACACACATTAAGGGATGTAAATTAAGATATATATGGGACATATAATGTATCATATACATTAATTTATACTATTCTCTATTGCAACTGCAAAAATATAGTATGTGGCTATTTTTTGCACCATAAACAGGATTTTTTTTTTGTAAATCTAATGAAGTTTTAATTCAAGCTCCAAAAGCCAAATTTTGCATTCATTAAGACTGCGAATAGTCATTAGGCAATCCATTTCTTTTATGCACATCTCATATAAATGTCCTTTATATAGTGTAGGACAATATCAGATGCCATCTGACAGCAATTCACAATCACAAGATTCATTTCAAAATAGCCCTCATGCTGCTTCAAAATGGGATATGTATATAACTAAGTTAAACTAGAGGTTATAAAAAGTATCTGCCACTTGCTTTTAAAAAAAGTAACATTGAAAATTGTAAGCATTGTAATAAAATATTGCAATATTTAAGGACAATATTATAACTACTTCACTTTATTTAATTGCTCTATAATTTAAAAAAAAACCCAGCTCTTTTAGATATAGAAATATATTTCACAGTAAGAATAACTTACATATATATTCAAATTTGCTTTAATTTTGAATAGAAAAATAAATGCAGAAAAAAAAAGTTCCATAGATAGAAGTAAACGCAAAATCAAAAATATAATGTGTCTACAAAAAAATAAATAAATGAAATAATCCCAAATTAAAAAGTGTTAGTTAAAAATATTGCTTATGACGAATATGATCTTAAAAAATCAATGTCTTTGTAAAACAATAAATCTGAGAATTATAATCTAGTCTGTGTAGACTTATTTTCCCTTACCTGATCCTATGTATTTTAAAATCTCAGAAAAAGAAATAATAAGAAAATTCAGTTTCCCAATCAGGGAAAATTATCATCATAATATTAAACAGCAAGAAATATCGTAGTACAAACCTTCTTTTCATACAAGTCAGCCAAAACACTGGCAGCTTCAAACTTGACATCATCGAAACCCGCTAGCTGATTTTTTTCAAATGAAGGATTATATCATTCATATATAATTTTTTTGCTGATTTTAAAATAAAACAGTTTATTATAAAGAAAATCTATATTATTATTAATGAATCTTTTATTACAATAAATTATTTCATGCAAAAAATTTTCCTTTTTGAGGTTTCTTTAGTAATATTATTAAAATTTTATATTTTTGTACATTTAATAATACAATTGCTTTTAAATACAATGTATAGTAATTAAACATATATATTAAAATACATTGATACTTTGATTGTGAATATTTTATTAATAATAAAATGTTCAATCACTAATTAACATATACTTTTTATATATAAATTAAGGCACTATTTTCCTTTTAAAAAATCATTTACACTATTGTTACTATTAGAAAATCAGTTACAATATTGACATGAAAGGCCACTTGATTGAACAAGCAACAATAGATACTAGATTTCAAAAATCCTGAAAAAAATATTGAATCAGATTTGTAACCTATGATTATCACATATATTTTTGGTTATGCGTCAATAAAAAAAGTGTTAAAAAATAATAATTTATTTTAAAAAAAATTTTAATCTTGTCCTGAAAGACACTGATAAAATTAGTTTATTACTTCAGTTTTGTTTTCCTCTATAAATAAAAATATTAATTTATTCAAGTACATAATTTATATTAGCAGATTTTGCAATTCATATTCAATCTTAGAGCTTTAAAAAATAAAACTTTATGGCTTTTATTAAAAACAGAATGCCAAAGGATACATTTTGTGATAAGTACCACTGAAAGAGAGAAAAAAAGAAATTAGTTTTATAAACACAGCAATTATTAATCAATAATAATTAAACATTCATACAGAATTAAATTTGTTTATAATTCTAATTCTTTATTAATAAAGCAAAAAAAAATGTATGTAAACATCTGATTTCTGATATGATTTAATATATATATGTATTATTTAAAGTGCCTAATTTATAAAAAAAAAGGGGGAAAACTTACATATAAAATAAATAAATATATATATTAACTAGTTATTTTATAAATGAGCCAATCAGTCTTATACATTACAAATGTAGTAGTCATTCTGTAATAGAGATTGTAAAATTAAAATTCCCTTCAGATAAGTACAGAACTGTCCCTTTCATGCCATATTTGTTAATCAATGAAGTATTTACCTGATATTTTGTATAGAAAATATAATAAGAGGACATTTTCATATTCTTTATTATTTTTTATTTGCTGATAATTTCTCCACTTTTTAGCGAAATTTTTAATAATTTATTAATTATTAAAGGAGGAATAAACTTACTAATCTAACATTAAAAGAAACTTTATTATAAAGTATATAAAAATAATTAAACCAGTAAGCATCTATATATAGTTAGGGAAAATCTGAAATGTTACTTAAAAATTTTTGGAAAAGAAATACACAGTTCCACACTAGGCTATCACAAAAAAAAAAAAAAAAAAAAAAAACATGATAAAAAAAATTTAATGATTATAACATAACAACAACAAAAAAATTAATTATTTTTGCCAATTCATGTATTTGGGCATCAATTTCAGCAGATTTTTCTGCTGTCAGTTTCATGGAGCTAATCCTTAACAAATAAGGTACAACCTTTTTGTACGGACTATTGTATATTTTTTAGCTATGAAATAAACTATTTTACTTTCAGTAAACATATATGAAAATATTTTCACTATATCATTGAATACATTAAAGGACAAAAGTAATGCAACAAGTTTTAATGCCCAAAAAATTCAGCTTTACATAATTGTTTTTGAACAAAAAGATTTGAAATTGGTTTATTTTTGGACTCGACATATCACCTTCTCCTTCATCCCTTTAGATTACAAATTCTAACATTAATTATGACCTTTTTGAACTGACACGCAAATTTTTTTCATTTTTTGGCATGACTAATAATTGCCTGTGTCCCAAATGTTATTTAAGTTTATTATTTTCTTACAAAGCAAACAGATATAACAAAAGAAATTTGTGGGATTTTTCAACCCTTTCAACAAAATCAGGATTGATTTTTTTTTATCCATTCAATTTGTATTAATACAGATTTTGAGCAGCTAAAAAGTTCTTTTATCTACTCTGAATAAGCTCATAATTTCTAAACAACCCATTCAATAAACTTAAATATGAGTGATTAAATAATACCATGATGCGTGTGCAGATTTTTGTATTCTTTCATGTTCTTTGATAGTTCTGGCTATGTTCTTCCACCAGCTAATCTATGTCATTACTCCTCTAGCTCAATAATTTTGGGTTAAAGACAAAATCTCATTGATTAAGGCTTCACATGACTTATTCAAACTTCTCAGAGTTGTGTTTTTATAACACCATCACATGAACACTATGATATAAGGATTTAACAAGCACTCACTCATTAAACGAGTCACTTTTTTGCATTTTGTTTTACTTGCAATAAGAATCTGTTATGCTAGGTGCTTATTAACCCTCTCACTGCATAATTCTTTTATCAAAATAAGTTCAAAAATTGCAAAACGTTTCCTGCCAAATATCTTTGAGTTTTGAAAAGAGAGCACAAAATGCTGTGAAACATGCCTGTATATTTCACATAACCAAGAACAACTAACAATATCTGTTAACCCAGACCTGAATGAAACCAGAAAAGCCGAAATGAAAATCTGAATGGGAAAAGAGCGGGTTGCATAGCTAAATAAATGGGAAAATGCAACACCGCAGAAATCGAGGGTTGTGCAAATTTTGCTAATTCTACATGGTCCGTGAAAATGGAAGGATATGCAGCAATAGAATTAAGTGCAGTTTGACTAAACCTCACTTCGCTCTTTGGTTGAAGATATCTTTCACACTTTTAAATGATCCAATTCTCCAACTCTATACAACTCAAAATGATACTCAATAAAAGACAAATGTACAGGAAATTTTGTTTCCTTTTAAACATAAAGACATATTGCTGTCTGATGAAAAGATTCTGGAAATTAGAAATTTATTTTAAGCATGATTCTATCATTTCTACCTCTATAAAATTACACTTGATATCCACATACTATTTTTACAGGAATCAAGCATATAAAACCTGACAACATCTCGCTTGGTTTTGCTATTAGAAAAGAATTAAAAAAATTAATTGAAAAATTAGAAATAATTAGCAGTAGTTCATTTTATCAATTATATATTTCATTTTTACATTTTCTAAATAATTTTAGATTGCAGAATTCAACAGCAATAAATGGTTTTAGATACAGCAGAATCACTTAACATGTATCATCATTACAATAATTTATAGTTCTGATGTTTAGTAAAAAAATGTTAATACACAATGAATTTCATATCAGTAAATTTAATAATTACAAGTTAAAAAAATTCAAGAAAATATTTTGAAATCACTAATATTTTTCATTACAGTTTCTCTTATAATATGTGTGTTAAACCAAATGATCATGACTTTAACATTCTTGAAAGCAATTTTCCTAAAACAAGCATTAAACACAGTTGATTTTCAATAATTCATGTAAAAAGCATGGTTTATAAATGAAGTTTCAAAGATAAAAACCATATAAAGATTAAATTTTAAAAAGTAAAATGAAATCAATGTATAAAACTCTGTCTGAATGAAAAAAAAATAATAACAATTGAACAAGATTTTTAAAGCAACTAAATCAAATATAATGATGGCATACAATGTGCATAACATTTTTAGGAAAAATGAAATATGTATATTTTTCTAGAACTGATATTGAAACAATATATTCTGAATTACATGATTTCAATGAAAAACAATAAAAATATGTAGGGAACAGAAAAACATGAAAATTATATAATCTAATTATAGATATAACTTTCTAGGGTTAATAATGCAAGATTCAAATAATGTGAGGAAAAATCAACTAAATTCATTCATTTCAAAAGTAAATAAACGGATAACTCAATAAGTAATGCATATATGATGTATAACTGTAATGGTATCGGCAAATTAAAGATAGGAAATGAAAAGTAAACATAACAAAAATTTTCATATCTGATACATACTGCTTTTTCTAGGTGAGACTGTGCAAGATCTGTATTTTTGGTATGTTGAAGCAATATATTTCCAAGTTGCAAATGAGTCCTCGCTTCAATTTTAGGTGGTTGTTTCAAATTAAAAATCGCACACAAGCACTGGATACAGTTTCGAATGTTTGGTGGATTCATCGTACGAAATTCTTCTGCTAAAGCAAGAAGCGCTAAATAGCATGCTTCTTGCGTCGAAGACCCCATTATAAAGCGTATAAAACGGAGTTTGTAAACTACAAAAACACCTTGAAATACAACTAGTGGCTTTAAACTTCGCTTAGAATTCACATTTTGACGTTTCTATATCACAACATCAAAACTTGCAGCCACTTGGACAACTCAACCTATGTTTTTAAAAGTTTACAAAATACGAATAGCAAAATTAATAATAATGAGTACAAGCGGAAATTTTTTTCTATTATAATTGAGTTTTCCAATTTGTATCTTTAAGTTAGAAGAAAAATAATTTTTGTAATTAAATAAGTGTACAATATTTGAAGAAATAACTAGGCAAGAAAAGGGCCACTTTCTTTTCATATTTTTCTCCCTTTGAACTATGATCAGACTAGAGCTATCATTGTTTCCTTCAATGTATTTTCTCCCCAAAAAAATACTAAAAATTTATTTCAAATATTTTTTTCTTATAGCCGTACTTTAAACTTGCAACTATCAATTTGAAATTCTAAATTCAAATATATGACATATTAATAGATTATTTTTTCCTCTGAATGTTTAACTTAAAATATAAGTTATAAAATTCCTGCCAGACACATGAACAGGAATACGTTAAGTATATATTCCTTACATAATTTAACAAAGAAGCTTTAAATTTAAATAAGCGATGCAGAAATTTCGAAAATTTCTGTCTCTCTTTTAAAATTAATCGTCCCCCACTCCCCCTCCTCCTCTGGAAGTCATGTTTGGATTCAAACTGCTAACTGCTGCTTCTATTGTTATGATCTCGCGGGAGTGCGAATAATGAGTCCGATTTAATGAAATTGCGTTTTACTGAGTGGAAAATTTTGAATAATTTAAAACGTATTCATTTTATTTTCTTAATTTATTCATTGCTGATGATTCTAATTTGTATATATTAATATGGAATTTCTGAAGACAGTATTAATATTGACTCTTCATGGTATGCGCGATTGCTTTAATGGCGTATTTGCTTCTATAAAATTTTGCTCAAAAACTCAGAATTCCCGGAGAGTACGAGAAGAAGTTAGAAGCAGTAGCGATGAGCCCAAAACAATGTCTAGTGTTTTAATACAATGTGGAGTTTTTGGATTCCTAGTGTGGCTACCTATATATTTATTTCGAAATGTTTTGATGAACTGTATTTACGAATATTTCTGTTCCTATTTGTCTGAAGACGATTTGGGATCAATTACATTTTTGCCAGCTGTCCTCAGTTGGATATTTTTCTTCTTTTGGACTTTTCCTTTATTTATCATTAATAGATTTTTAAATCTATCGTGGGATCAACAAGTTGCTGATATTACTTCTGAAAAAGCAGGGATAAAGAAAAAGGATATTTTTGGTGTTACTGGATCATGGAGCGACCAAGTAACCAGCATAGGTGTACAAGTTCTGTACATGATACAATGCATCATGATACAGTATTTGCCATTCTCTAGTGTTATTAGATATGTAGCTTCAACTTTCCTGCTGTCTCTTTTATATTCAATGTATGCTTTTGAATATAAATGGTGTTTAAAAGGTTGGTCTTTACAAAAGCGTATACATTTTATTGAAACAAAATGGCCATATTTTGTTGGATTTGGACTTCCACTGGCAGTTGCAACAGCATATGTTGAAAGTTACTCATTAATGGACAGTACATGCCTGTTTTCAGTTTTGTTTCCATTCTGTGTGGTAGGAAGTACTATAACATTTGATAGTAAATTAAAAGACTTCAGGTCTCCATTTAGAGTATTTAAGTTTGCTGCATGCATTACTGACTTTGTATACTATCATATTTGCAAATGGCTGTTAAGGTAACAGTAGTTTTCCATTATATCAGTTAATTCTTATTTAATAAATGTTTTTTTGTTGACTGTTCTGTCAGTTTATTTTACTAAGAAACTCTTAAATCTTGATTTTGTAACTTTAAAATAATACTGAGTGCTATTGTGATAAGTATGTTTGTTATTTTCAGAATTTGCCTGTAGTACAATTTTAATTTCATTTAAGCAGTCTACTCTGAACTATTTTAGTGAATTTTAAACTAATGAGCTTGTAAATAATGCATGGAAAATATGTCAAGATTTGCTTATTGTGATGATGAATTTTTAAATATGTACATCTGTGATAGTTTTATTTCTTTTATTATAAATGAAATGCTTATAATATTTGGCATGTGTATAATAGATTCTTAATAATAATAGATATTCTTAAAAATTCAGACACAGTTCACAGTTAATGTGATCAGTAAAATGTTTATGAATTTGTGTATGATTCTCGTAAATAGATTTTCAATTTTTTAATATGTATTCTGCAATGCTTATTACTTTAATTGTAAATTAATTGAAGATACATTTTATGTAATTGTAAGTGTAAATTATGTTTTCATCCTTTCAGAAAAAGTTTTTTAACATATATATAACAATGGTTTCTAACATAACATTCATGATATGTTAGTTTCTCTGTATATATGAAAAAACTTCATTTTTTTTAAAGATATAGTTACAAAATAACCTGAAATTCAATTTTATCAAGTTAGTTAAAATTGAAATAGAATTTCAACTAAACATTGGCTATCCAAAGAAAAGCTTTAAAGCAAACTCATTTTAAATATTATTATACCAATTTTATCATTCTTTGATAGCCTTTTTTTTATTTTATTATTATTAGATTTGATGGTAAAGTTTTGTAGCTAAAATCATTAGATTGCAGATTCCGTTGCCAGTCTAGCCGAACATTCTTTACGAATGCATGCATTATACCCATTGGACATAGTAATATCAACTTTTTATTATTTTATTGACTTTTTCTCCTAGTTTTAAAATTAACTCACATTTGCTTGTGAATAATTTACTTTTGTTTATTATGAAAATTGGATTCTTTTATTTTTCCAGATAATCTTACTCTTGTATATTATATCTTTTTATGAAAATCAGTGTAAGATAGCTTTGGTCTTTTCAAGAAAAACTTAAGAAATAATCTTGTGATTTTTTTCTTAGTTTAATTTTGATTGTTATTAATCATAGATTATATTGTGTTTCTGTTAAACATACGTCTGCCAAATTGTATAAAAAAAGCTCTAGGTATATCAATTTTATGCCAAAAAATATTTTTTAAAATGTTTTCCATTTTAAAATGACTGTTTTTGTTTCATAAGACATACAATTTGGTTATTATTTTGCCAATAAAAAAATGCTATTAATCAATAGATGAAATTTGTATTCGGAAATTCATACATTTTATATTGCATGTTATTAATGAAAGTAGTTGCAAAAGGCAGCATCCTATCTTGAATTCAAATCTTAGTAAAATATGTGTCTTACAGTTTCTTGTCGTATGTTTCATTTTAATTTCAAAGTTATTTGTTTCCTTTCTTGTGGTGCATGTGTGTGTAAGATTAACATAAAGTTTGCTACTTTATAAATTAACTTATTTTCTGTGATTAGTTCTATGTTAAATTGTCAAAAATCGAATAAATTGTATGTTAAAGATTACTGTGTGTGTTTCTGTGATACTTTCCTATTGTGTTTAGTTTAGGAAAACCCATTTTAGCATGACAAATAGATTCGTAGTATTATGCATTAATCATCTTATTTTTCTTTGCTGATAACTTGTCTTAAGTTGTTGGATTCATAAGTTCACAAATATTGTAAAAGAAAGTCATATAAAATTATAATTATACCTGTTTGATTTTGTCCAATGAAATATTTAATTATATTCAGTTAATATCAAATATATAAAAATATATATTCATGAGTGTAAATTCAAAATGAAATATACTTATGTATGCATGACTGTGTGTGTATAAATTTGAAATGTTGCTTGTAATTATATCTTTTGATAACCAGTAATTGGATACTGATGAATATGTGGAAAAAGTTTTTTAGATTATAATTTTTTAAATTTATTTATTAAATATGTTTGTATAAAAAAAATTTTTTTTTCCATGTAACATGAAAGATCCATCATGTTCTTACTACAGTTAATGTATAATATAATGAAAGAAACCTAAAAAGAGATGTCTTTTAACACTTATATAAATATTTTTTGTTTTATAGTTAGGAAAATGTAATCTTTGTAAAAGTTAAATCATCAATTTAAGGCAAGACACTTTTACCTGCAAAAACTTTTTAAATAGCTATACTGGTATGTATTCATTTCATAATGGTTCCACAATATTTGTCTGCCATAAAATTTTCTTTTAATAACATTTGTGACTATACTTGGCTACTTTTTTTAGTTAGATCCAAATTAGTTGAACATTAGTTCAAAATTTTAATCAAGAATTTCAAAATAAAAAATTTCAACTGGAAAAGCCTTTACAAAAATAAATGTATATTAAAGTTAATAGCAATATATGTAATAATTTTTTTTTATCCATACCTTTTGAAAATAATAAATCGGCAATTTCTTATGCGTTATATATATATATGTTGATGTTCATTATTTTGAATTTATAAGAAGTCAAACTATAAATTTAGTACTTCATTTTTTTAATTTTTACTATTAGACAGGCAGTTGAAGGCAATGATACAGCGTTCTTAAATTAGTGGCATAGAGACTGGAATAATTGTAATCTTAACTAAAAAAACATGTTTAATAAAATGCCTTTTCATTTTAAGCACTGTGTTTGTACCCTAATCGGATACTTTATGAATGACTATAATTATCTAGATCTTCATCTTGTATTTAGTGTATTGCAGCTATTCAATTGTCTCGTCATTCCATTTAAAAATTTTGTAATAAAAAAATTTATTAAATAGAAATTGATAAATTATAAAAACAATGACTAAATCCTATCTAAGCACATTATAGACGTTTGCTTATATTGTAATCCTTTGTAGTATAAGTTTGTAATAAAATCTTAAATTTTTTTAATAGAATTTTTTGTCATAAAAGAATAAAATTTTTATAAAAATTAAAATGCATCATAAATGTCATTTTCTTTAAACTGTAATTTTCTTCATATAATATCAAATGTTTTTAACTTAACTTTTAGATTTTTTTAAAGCTTATTGTAGTACTTGTATGTCATATTCACAAGATATTCAGCATTTATTAGGTCTTAGTCAACATGGTTTTAATTAGGCAGCTCTCGTGTCTTTCTGATTCTAATGCTACTATAGTAAATTTATTTGGAACTTAGATGAATTGTTCAACATTGCAAACAAAAATTTCTAAAAAAAAAAAAAAACTGGATGTATTTTATTTAGAAGAAAATTGTCTTTTGCAATATGAAATTAAATTGCTTATGAATGATGTTCAGAATCAAGGTTTTATTTTTAAAGAATGATTGAATGGAAAGTATTGTATGTATGGTATTTGCATTCCAGTCTTTGCCTCTTAATATAGAATCAAATAAAGAAAGAATAAAATAAAATTTTAAAAAATATATATATTCTAGATAAAATAGAAAGAAAAAAAAAGAATCTTATAGAATGCCAATAATTTTAAAGGATCTCGTGTTTAATTGTATTTAATTCTTGGTCAAACTGTAAAATGACCAAATTATCATCAGTGGCAAAGGCAGTGTGAATCAGCATCCAGAAATTAATGATACTTTTTCGCTTATCAGTCACCATTTATGCCTTCGCAAGTGGAAAAATAGCCAAAATATAGCATTTTTTTGTTCCTTTGTGACATTTTGTGTTGGGTGACATAAATTGACTAATGTTTACTCTTAATGGCGCCAGAGTTTCTATGTAACACGAAGGAAGGAACCAGGGAAAGGAGTCGCCCACATTTATTTTACAATCTATCATCCTTTGTGAAAATTAAAAGTACCTTTTAAAGTTAGTAATGAATACTAAAAGATGCTGTACCTAAATATTTCGTAAGAGGTTATCTACATATTTAAAATTAAACAAACTTTACCCTTTTTTCACATTATGAATAGATTCCCATGAAAAACATATCCATAGTACAACTGTTAGCCGCTGAGGGATTTTTTTAAAAAATATATTTTTATATTACATCAATATAGAAAATGATATTTGTTTCAAATGATATGATCAGCAGCATTTTAATGCCAACTTAAATGAGGTTTTTAATTCAGGATAGTTTTATGAGTATGTTAAGTGCTTTTAAATGACATCTTTTTTATTATTGTATGATGTCAGAATAAAGCTGAGTGCTTTCTTTTTTTTCTTATGCGACTACTTATGAGAGTAGCATTCATTCCATCCGAAAATTTAGCATTAATGTTAGCGTTGTTGCAATAGTAAATCTTTATTAATAATTGCAGTGTTCTTGGATTGAATTGAATCTCTCAAGACCAGATTGCCAAATTTTTCAATTCCCGTATTCTATAAAAAGCTAAGCTAATACTCTACTATATTAACAAGTTCGTTGCCACGACGCATGGCTGATATTCGGGCCATCTATCTATTTAGATTACCTCTTCTTTGCTATCTCTTAAGTGTAATTGAGAATGGGTCATATTATTATTATCGCATTAGTTTGATGATTTGGTACAATTACATATTTTCTGTTAAGCACAGGCAGGAATGCGGCAGTCAGTTGTGTTAAATACCTAGCAAAATAATGAATATTTATTAATGCATAAGTTCTCTGGAAAGAGGAACGATGACTGTCGCTGTTAGAGAATGATTTTCAGAAAGATAATTGCAATTCCGATTTTCTTAATAAAGGCCAACCAAAGTTCATGTTGCTAGTCATCGTGATGAATGAATTACATTTGACATCAATGCATATAACAAATGGCGAGAATTATAATTTTTTATATGGCCAAGTAGAGTACAAAAAAAAAAAAAAAAAAAAAAAAAAACCCTTAAAGAATTAGATCTATATTCACACTTGGATGACCTGGTGGAGGCTCTTGATTTCAGTTTCAGAGCAAGGAATTTTGAACTTCAGAATTTATAAGTATTTAACTCGTGCTACTTTGGGGGAGGGGGTATAGATACCTGCACCCTTTCTTGTTCATGTGTGTGAGTGATTTAATTCTAAAATTAAAGAGAAAACTGCAAGTTTGTATACATGAATTATAATATATTCATGAAAATAGTAGATCATTTAATGATCGAATTGGTATTTTGAAGGAATTTTGTTTATAAAAAAAATCAAATAACTATAATGAAAAGTAAAAAGTGAAGCTGGAAGGAGAGTTAAAAATTTTATGCATTAAATTGCGCAAAGGTAAAGAGCAGAAGTGTTTGGACATGAACTTTTAAAAAATTTACTATGTTTTAAATTTTTAATCCAACAATATAATAGTACGAAATAAATGGCTACTAATTTAATCACGGTTCTTATTTTTACAGAAATCGTCAAGAATATGAGCAATAAATTTGGTTAAACAAGACATTATGCCGTCATCTTGTGCCTTGTAAGTTTGTAACACTTTTCAATCGGGTTAGCCGTGAAGTCTGGTCTAATATTTTTCGAAAAAATGTCAACAAAAAGTAATATTTTATAACTTTAGAAGGAGGGAGCACGTAAGTAAATGATTTAGCAAAACAGTAATATAGGCTTTAATTTCATTACAATTATGTGTAGAAAGGATGATTTCAAATTGTATTCAAAAGCACTTAGAAGAAAAATTAAAATTTATTATATGGAAATGAAATTAATGTCCCTGTAAAGTTAATTTTTTAAACTGCAAAATGATGTAAAAGTAGTTTTGAAATGATAATATGCTCCGAATCTAGGTATAGCAAAAACTCTTAAATTTGTGGGTAATTAATTAAAATTGCGAAAAATTCTTCCTTTATAAGCTTCTATTACCCAAAAAGTAATCATCTGTAAATTTTCAAGTCATGGTGTGTTGGAAAATTAGTGATGAATGTTTCAGTTAATGGTATGTGCCGTTTTTATATATAAAAGATCAGTATTTGAGTGTATGCAAATGCAATAATTCAAAAACATAATGATATCTAGGTTAAGAAAATTTTGTGCTTTCTTTTGCTATCAAAATAATAAATCAAATTTTGAATATAATAGTGAAAAAGTAGAATCATGTTGTGGTTTACTTTAAAAATGACAATAACCTCCTGCTCAAGAATAGTTTTTCGCTTCTTTCCGAGGACGACATTTCTGAATAATGGACTGCTGATTCAGAGGGCAGCTGCATCCTCACATCATAATTAGATGAATTTAAATACAACTTTGGGCTTTCTTTAAAAAGAGAAATTTTATTTTATTTTAAAAAGGAAAGGTATTAAATCAGGGAAAGAAAAGTATCACTAAACAGTATGGGTTCCCCGATAAATTTTAAGAATGGACCAATTTTAATCCGTATTAATAATACAGCTTCTTTAAAGTATTTATGAAGTTATTTAAATTATAGAAAAGAAAATCTCTTTTTAATGGATTATACATCAGACCATGCTTATCATCTTTTGCTTCATTTTGGCATAAATTTGGGTATAATAATTTAAACTGTAACTGTATTTGACATTGCAAATGTGCGTGTTTACAAAAATATTTTACGATTTCATTCCATAAATTTTTGCAATTTTCAGTCGTTTTTGATTTGCTTTGAATTTTGTGATGAAAGTATAATTACATTAAATTAATTTAAAGCATTTTTAGAGATGAAGATCACATCCATTACTGAGAGAGAATTTATAACTTCTATAATATTAAAGAATAAGCGGTTAGATGGACGACATTTAGTGGACGGTAGAACTCTGAACATTAAATTTCTCAAAGAATGGGGTGGGTGCATTGTTTACTTGGGCAATACTGTAGTTTTGTCTCAAGTAACGGCAGAAGTAACTGAGCCAAAAGCATCCAGTCCAACTGAAGGAGCACTTCAAGTAAACTTCGAAGTTTCACCCATGTCCGCTCCTGATGTAAATTTATCACGATCTTCAAATGAATTTGTGGAATTGCAGAGATCTTTGGAAAGATGTATTCGAGACAGTAAATGCATAGATTTGGAATCTCTGTGTATAGTTGCTGGTATAAAAGTATGGACAATCAGAGTGGATATTCGTGCAATGAATGATGATGGAAATCTTTTAGAGTGTGGGAGCATTGCAGCAATTTCAGCTCTTGCACATTTTAAACGACCTGATGTGACTGTTGTTGGTACTGAAGTTACAGTACATTCCTTAGATGATCGAGAACCAGTATCTTTGAATCTTCATCATATGCCAATTGGCATTAACATGGCTTTGTTTTGTCAAGGAGCTTATATAGTTCTAGATCCAACTGAAGCAGAAGAAAGAATATCTGATGGCTGTTACATTATTGGTATGAATGCCCATCAGGAAGTATGTTTCATTCATAGAAAGGGAAGCTTATTGCTTCCTGAAGAAACCATTAAAAAATGCATAGAATTAGCAATTCGTCGGGCTCAAACTGTGACTCAGACAATACGTGCAGCCCTTGATGATGATGAATATAAAAGATTAACTAAAGCTCCAGTAGGCATAGTGAATATGCTTCATACAGGTACTATTTTAGGTGCCAGACAACCTATCTATAATTTTGACTTAAATTCTTTTAAAACTCCACAGACTGAAGTGGAATTGGTTGATGCAGAAGTTATTACAGTTGAAGATGGTACTCCAGACGGACCAATTCCAGTTATTTCTGCTAGTACTTTAGCTGTTAAAGAACATGCTTTAAGAATTTTGAAAGAGGGAGAAGCAACTGTTTTTGAGGGAGGAGCTAGTAAATGGGGAATGGAGTCGGAAGAAGAGGAAACATCTTCGGATGAAAAAGAAGAAGAGCCATCTGTTCCTGCTGTGAAACAGGAAACATATTTGAGTAGTGAAGAAGAAACTGGTTACTTGGAGAGTGATCATATTGATGTAAAACCATCTAGTACTCGTGGCTGGTATTCTAAGAACCCATTTTCTTAAAAATAACTATAAATAAGTTCTACAACAATTATTATATTTCAATTTCTGTGAAATAAAATTGATTTTGGCTTAAAAAAATTTTTTTTTAGCATTTGAAGAATTTCTTATACATTTTGATCTTCATACAATGAAACAAAAATGTAGTAGAGGAAAAACTTTCAGTACTCATAACTGGTATTCTAGTAAATTACATTTTACTGTTAGACACAAGTAAAAGGTCACCAAATTGATCTGTGCAAAAAAAAAGTTGCTAAGATCTTTGTCAACTTGTATATAAACCCAAAGCTTTTCTTTTGCAGGTCTAAATTATTATTTGGTAACTTTTCACTTGTGCCTGGTTAACTTGTGTTTGGCTAACAGTCCAAAACAGCTATTAAGAAAGTACCCCATTTTCTTAATAGCTGCAAAAACAATCCTATATATGCATACTCATACATTAAAATATAGATTTACTTTTTTTTTTTTTTACTTGTTGACTTTTTTAACTGCAATTATTTTTAATAGTTAAAGAATAGACACAAGCAATGATATTCAATATAACTTCATGTAATGATAATACTTAGAGTTATAAAGTTATATATTGGCAAAATAAACATATAAATTTTATGATGCTTTCTTGTGTTATGAATGTTGCGAGTTGAACTGTTATTATTTGAATAATCTGAATACATTGTATTTTGTTTTCTCTTATCTTTTTATAAATCTTTTCATACAAGTGCAAAACTGTATTCACTAATTACATTGTTCTAAATATGAAGTTATATTTAGCATGTCAATTTCAGTTTGGTCAAATCTTCAAGACCTGTAACTGTTTTTTTTTTTTTTAATTTTTTATGCGGAAATTGACAATTTTAGTATAATTACTATCTTTGGGGAAAAAAAGAAAAAATCTACGTGCGAACCCATCTAATAAAGATTCACAACATCATAATGCTATGAAAAATAAAACAGTCCAAATAATCTATTATCTAATTTAATGTTGTCTACTGTGATATTGCAACTTCATTTTCTTACACAATGCAGATAATGAAAAAATCTTCCTCTCTAGATTTCAACAATGGAAGCAAATCTCATGATTAAATATTTAGGGAAATAAAAAAAAATGGTTTAATTTTTAATGTTACAATGGAAAACATTTCTGAAATATTCTAAAGGAAAAGAAATGAAATAATTGTCAAAAGAAAAAGAATTGCAAGTCAATTAAATTGACATTATTAGAAAGCTAATTTTTTTATATGGTACAAAATTATTTTTATTAATCATTTTTGGAAGTTTCTGCAGAAAAATAACAAAATGCTACTCAATTTTTTAATATATATCTATTCTAAATCTCTACAAAAGTGTGCATTTTTACCTTTTGAAAGTATATTTGTCCCAAACATGGAATACCTATTTTAAGTGACCTACTTACCACAAATCATTCTACTGCCTTTTAATTATGACTTATTTCTATTTTTTTTATATCTATGAATAGTGATATTAAGATTGCATCTTAATTCCTGATAATGATCATAGTTGAATCCTGAAAGATCATTAAGCCTCTAATATAAGTTTGAGAACTATTGTTTAAAGGTGAAACAAAATAGAAATTTTGGTTAATATTCTACACATGGTTTAGTCTAATAGATGATATCTTACAATGTGATAAATCGTCCCTATCAAGATTTTCCCAATTTTTTTCAGCTTACCTTGATTCTTAATAGTTTTGACTTCTAAAAAAGATTTTTTGATATGGGCTTGAAAGTTAGTTTCTTTTAGAATGCTGAATCAAGAAATTGGATTGAATACTGCTTTACATTCAAGCAGGAATCTCTCCCTTTGATGCCATTTTTATGTACGTTTGCTCTCTTTCTACACATTATGTAAGGATTATGAAACAAAACTGATTTATTATTAAGTAGAAATTTAACTAAGCAAAGAAATTATTAATTTTTAACAAAAGAATTCTGAAAATGTAAGGTTAAAATACAGCTGCTTTAAGAATATTATTTATAAGAAAAATTAATAGTACAATATTATTAATAAATCATTATTGTTAAATTTTTCTAGCAAATAATTCTTTAAGTAAAAATTTCTTTACTTATTTTACAAATATTAGGCCGAAAGAATTTTTGACGCAATACAAAAAATGCTTTAAACAATGTTCAACATCTCTGGTACAATTTTATCGACATACCTTCTTTCTTACAAATATCATTTAGTGAAATAAACATGCTGTATGTATTTAAGAGTAGGAAAATGGTATTGCCTTATATGAAAATGCTTTAAAAGTTTACACTGTCTAAATAGAATGGCATTTTCCTTCCAGATTAAAAACTCTATAAAAAAAGAGTGTGTTATTGTTGATAGATTTAAATATTTTATACAGCATTGAATAAATTAATGATTATATAGCGTAAAATAATTGAGGCATGCTAGTTCTGCATTGCTTATCCTTAATCCCCCCCTCCTCTCTCTCACACACATGCACCATTTTTCAAGAGTAAAACAAACAATAGTAACAGCTTCTTTTCAATTGCACCATTTGGTCATTTACAACAGTATCGCATGTCTAGTTTATGACTTCAACTATCTTCGAGTACATTATATATGATCAGCCCTTTTCTAATAACATTCATTTCATAAAATAAGAAACCAAAAGCATTGATACCAATTTGAAACTCCGCCGGTTAAATTGCTATAAATTTTTTGAGATAATGTACTGCATTTGACTAAAAGAAATTAAGTATTCTGTAATATTAAATATTTTTTTTATTTTACCTAAGTTAGTAATTTGACTCTTCTGATACAGAAGTATTTGCAAATATTGAGGTTAGCTGATAAGTTATTTTCAAACAAATACATTCTTGCAGATAATTTCTTATTGCTTTTAAGTTGATGAAAATGATATATATAGAAGATAAATATATTCAATATTTCTGCAATTATCACTTTCTATTAAAAAGTTATCTTTCACATACCAGAAATATTGATGCTGTACCAGGAATGCAAGCTTATTGCTCTTGCTTATTAAAATCATCCACAACAATTTTTATCCATATTTTTGCTTAGATTATTTTAAATATCTTTTGTCTTTCCAAAATATTTTTATGGTCTCTGAATAATTTTAAAATCATTATGAGAGATAGATTTGGCTCTTAGATCTAAAAAAAATTCACTGATCTTGATCCAAATAATAAGGTTTCAATGTATAGTGAATGTTTTTTTTTTAATAAATGAGAATTAGAGGCACAAGTGAAAAGTTTAATTATACAAGAGATAGTAGAGTCTCATTTGCTGCTCCACTTTAAAAAAATAATTAACCTTTTGCACTCAGAAATGTTACGAGACGCATTATTATACGTATATAAGTATAAGGATTCCTTTTAATGCTTAGAAATTTCAGATGTAAATTTGTTACGATTCCTAAATATTAATGTGACAGTTTTTGCTATCATGTAAATTTTATAATAATTAATCCAAAGGAATATGAAAAGGTTGCATTCTGCACAGTGGCAGTCAAATTCGACATAAGAGTGTAAAGGGTTAAATGAATAAGGCATGAAATGTTTAATGATATTTTTTTATAATGAAGATAGAATTTCTTACGAATTGTTTCTCCTTTGTTCATAAAGAATAACCTTTAAAGTATATTTTAATGCCTGTTTGTGATATAGTTGTTTTATACAACAGATAAAGTTACAACAGTGTGCAATGTATAAAATAGTATCACACTATTCATCAACTTATGAATTATGAAATATAAAATAATGCAAAACTCACTTAAGAAAACAGTGTAAAATATTTTTTTAAATTTATTCCTCTTTATTATACAAAGAACATTTTTCATCAGATTAAAAATATTCTTTCCCCTTAAATAACAGTAAAATATTTGTTATAGAAAATGCCTAGTATGAAACAATATATGTATATATATATATATATATGTGTGTGTGTGTGTGTGTGTGTACACATAAAATAATAAAAAGTAATCTACATAGGATGGTGCTTTAGCATCATGATTTGTCCAGTAGAGAAAGTCTGACAACTGACAGTTTTTGTTAATTGTGATTTTCCATGCCAAATAACTGTGTTAGTGTTTTCAGTCAATGTATCTTTTCCAAGATCACCATTAAAGTAAGTTTGACATTTTACACATTTACTACCAAATGGAATTTCAGTCTCTTTAAAATCATTTTGATTCATGCACATCATTGTAACATTTTCAGTTTGGACATGATATAAGCTTGTTTGACATGCTATTTCCTTCGACGATTGACATTTGTCAGAATTGGCATTAACATAAGTCTGACAATAATTATCACATTTCGGAAATTCAGCCTGGCACCCAAAATGACGCGTAGACCTTTTTATACAAGCCGAATTAGGAAGAGATTTTGTAGGTCCTTCATGCAGAATGTTAGCATTTTCCAAAATAAATTCATTTAAGCATTCAGAACTATCTTTAGTAACCATAAATGCAATCCATATTTTCTGTGGTATTTCAGTAAGAGGTACAAAACATGAGATTTCATCACCAATTTGTAAGATACTAAAACAATCAGAGCAATCATCTTGATGTTCACAAGCAAAAGCATATTTCATAAAATATATGCTCTGTTTACGTTCCTTTATATCAGCTAAGGCTAAACACGAATTGTTTGTCAAAAGTACAATTTTCGCTGTAATTGGTTGCAAAGGAAAATCCGATGTTAAGTCATTACAGCTGCTAGCTCTGGATATGTTTATTTTGCTTACATCATCAGAAGAGGAAGTTAACATAGAAAGAGGATATTTTAATGGCACTTCTGAACCAACACTCTCTTTCACAGATTCTGCATCATGTATTGTAATGCTAGGATGATTTATTTCCTCAGAAAGTTTTGAAGAACTCAAATATTGTTTTATTAGTGATGTATCAAATAATTCTTCAGGCATATCTGTAAATGACTGTTTAATAGAGACAGCAGTATTTTTATGTTTTGCTGTTTGTAATTCTTGAGGTGTATTGAAATCTTGAATTGTTACAGAAATTATTCTATTTTCTGGTTTGGCATCATTAAAATCTGACATCTGAGAAGCATCACACTGAAAAGCTTTTTTATGAACTTGCTCAAAAGCTTTGGAAGTATTCAAATTTATATTTTCATCAGTAAAATGTTCAAATGTTCTTATTACTATCTGTTTATTTGTTGAGTCTAAATTATGAAGTGGCTGTTGACTAATCATTTCAGTACTAGCATCAAGATTATCATATGAATTTTGTTTATTATGCAAATCAATCTCAACCTCTTTTTCTTGAGATATACAAGAGATATTTTGTTCCATTTCTAATACTTCAATGTTTGATTCTGAAGCATTTTTAGCTGTAACTTCAGGAACTGCATTTTGTTCAGTTAAATTGTCTTTTTCCAGTGGATTTACCTCTGGCAAAACTGAAATACACTTTTCTTCCAGAACATAATTTTCTGTTAAATTTAAATCAAGTGCTTGACCATTATCGAATTCATCTTCCTGTTTACTTAGATCTTCGGAAATAAGCGGGTTCATAAAATCACACTTAAATGAAGAGTTTTGGCTTTCTTTTCGAAACTCATTGAATTCATGAAACTCTGGAGATAGAGAGAGAGAAGAGATGCTCAATTTCTCCAGAGCATCAGAATTATGTGAAATTAAATCTATTTTGATATTTGCTTTATCTTCACAGCTGTAACAATTACTTGAAGATTCAAAG
>JAPMOR010101684.1:212806-241156 GCA_026543865.1 Argiope aurantia
TCTGTTTTAAATACATTCATGTCTTCTTTACTCTTTTCTTGATTAAATGATTCTATTACAGGTTCAGAAATATGATTTTCATCTGTTGAATTAAAATTTTTATGCTGATCTTCAGAAATTAAATGATTAACAGTTTCTTTATCATCTTTCAAGGACAAATCAGATTTGAATTCTACACTTTTGGAATACATCTCACAATATTCTATAGTTTGTAATATTTCTGAAGACTGTTTTGAACAGCATCCCAAATCAACTTTGTATTTGGAATGGTGGTTTATGTTTGTATAATTAAAAGGTGAGCATACACTATTGACTTGATCATCACAGATGTTTTGCTGAATATATAATTCATGCGAGCTTTCATTAAAAATGTCAGTTTCGAATTCATTAATAATTTCAGTGGATACATTATCCTTAGTATCTGAAGGACTTGAATCGCAATTATCATATGCAAGCAAGCTAATTTTGCCGTCTTTCATTCTATATTTTCCACTTTCTAATAGTGAAGAAATAATATATATAGAAAAATAATTACCATTTGTCAATGAAAACAGAAGATTTTCAGGAATAATTTCAGCTAATTCAAAATAGTTCATTTCAGATCTATTTTCCATTTCATTTTCAATGATATCTGCAACATTTTGATAAGATTTTTCCAAACTAATATGCCTGTTATTATTTGAGATACATCTGGAATAAACATTTGCTTTCCAAAAATCTGAAAAACTTACAAATTTCATTAAGGGATCATAACATTGCATTTTTTCAAACCATGAAAATAAAATACGACACTTGTCATAAAAATAATCATAAGAGAAAAATATGTATCCTTTTCTGGAGAATTGAAATATCATCATTTTCTGAAGAAAATATTCAATTTTCTCAGATAATGACTCTCCTTTCAAAGATTTAATCATGTTCAAACAACTAGGGAATCTGGGTAGAATTCCACTCAATCTCTCAATTTTGACATCATTTTTATCTTTACAGAATTCACACACATTAAAGAGATATGTATAAGTATCCCTTAAAAGAATTTTAAAATCATTTAGTTCATATAAATTCACCAAATCATTCAATGCATTTTTCTCATTTGAGAACATATTAAAATCTTCTGTACCATTGCTTTTATCGGAAAGAGCAATTTTAACAAATGGTGGATCCACTTCAAATTGGTGATGTTTTTGAAAGAAGGAAACTAATTTGTCTCCTTTGTAAAATTTATTCATAAATTGTGCTATTTCACGATTATTCCCAATAGAACCTTGCAAATTACTTAGTTTCCATAACTTAGTAGCTGAAGAATCTAATATTTCCATAAAATACTTAATAGCTTTGTTTTCAAAGCTCTGGATATAATTAAGCTCACTTTCCATAAACTCCAAACAGAATAATTCTACTGTGAATATGCATCTAAGAAAAGTATTTTCCATTAACTCCTTATCAGTCAATTTAAATTCAAAATTTTCTTTTAATTTTATGACAGAATAATCTTTTACTTGTGGGTGCTTAACACTGATACTTTGAGTAGATCTACTGGATAAAGAATCTGAAGATTCTTGGGAGGAAGAACGCATAAGGTAGTTATCAAAAAAGTCATCCGTTGATTCATTTGTCATTTCTAATTCCAACAGATCATTATTGTGCAATTTTAATATTTCTTCCGTTGTATCTTCCAGTGTGTTTGCAATGTTTACAAGTGACAAGACATCGTTATTAGTTTCTGCAAGGCATGGCTGTGAGGATATCCGAGGCTGAAAAATGCAATTGATTTGCAATTTTAGAGGCATTTCTGTTTGTAAAGTAAAGTCTTTTTTAGTATCTTTAATCAAATTTGCAGCAGCTCTGATGAGCTTTCTATATTCTTTAGAAAGTGATATTTCGTCTGAGGTATTTTTTAAAAATATCAAAGGAGCATCATCAAAGAAAAATTTAAAATTTCTATAGTTTATTTTTAAGTGGTCTTTTATTTCTTTTCTGGCTTGAGAAAAATAACCACCCAATTTATCAATAGGAAATGGTTGATTTAGCTTTTTAAGAATGTCAACGAAAAACATTACACATTCAAGATAATCTGATGCCTTTTTAATTTCTGAATCAATAATAACATTAACAGAATTTTGATCAAAATTTGGAGATGTTTCTTGATCTGTTGAGGAACAGTCAGCCGTATTAGAATTTGAGTCGCAGAAATGCGCAAGTGTAACAGTTTCATCGTCACTATCAATAACAAATTTATCAGGATAATAAGAAAGAAAACTTTTTACTTTGCTTTTGTGATAAAGCTGGAGATGCCTCTTAATTTTTTTAGGAAGATCATTGAATTCAATAGACCATAATCTTTCCCTTTTTTTGCGAATCAATCGATTTCGGAAATAAGTAATAGCATCAGTTTCATATTCTTTATCTTCATTTTTGCTTGAATCATTGCCTTTTAATGCACTTGCATATGAAGAATGGGTTAAACTCGTGCTTCGCCTAACAAATTTTCCTTTTGAGATCTTCTTTTTAGATTTATTAAAATGTGAATTTTTTGATTGTTCATTGCCAAATTCTTCTTTTAATGAAATTTTACCATCTTCTACACAAAAATAATTCTTTCTACGCTTAAAATATTCCAGAAAGTTATCTCCTTTGCATTTGGTTAAAACATATTTTCTTATGTTGACTGATGCTTTTGAAACATGACCTCGCAAATTTTCATAATATACTGGTTGTTTGTATGATCGCAATATTTGTTCAAAGAAAACAAATACTTCCTTTCTGTCTTCACCAGAGAAATTCATAGTCTTTCAGTTCTAAAAAAGAAACAGTAATCAATACAATTAATAAACCATTGTACATTTTTCTTTCCATATATACAACAATAGAATCAGAATTACAAAAAAATAATAACAAATCATCATGCCCTTAAAAATTTCATTAAGATTTATTAAATAATTTTTGTTATTGTTTTAGAGAAGTTTTTTTTATTTAATAAAATTTATTAAATATTTTCTGTTTGTTATTTTTATGAAAATAGTCAATTTTGTTATTTTGTTTTTAACTTAAAGTTCACACTAAAACTTTTTGACCAAAATAAGATAGAAGTGGATGAGTAGATGTGGAGAGATTATAATTTGCTTAAATACTGATAGTTTGGAAAAATTAATTACATACATTTTTTACAATACTGATACAACTTTAACAATACTGATGCCAAATTATTATTTACAAAAGTAAATCATGCTTTATTAAGGAAATACTTCCTATTTAGAATATACAAATGGAGACACAGTTATGTAGAACCTTTTATAAATTGGAATTAATAAAATTAAAAGTATACACATATAAAATCAGACCCAAGGCAAATACCAAAATGGAGTGGCCCTTCTTTAATAAAATTTTAATCCTCATAATCCAATTATTATAATTTTCCTTCCTCTAAAACTTTATACCCAGGAGAGTTATGCTTGAAATGAAATTAAAATTAATACACAAAATTTTTTAAACTTATATGATTAACATTTATCAGATTAGCTTCAATTTTTTTTAACACGAACCAAATTTTAACTTGGTTATTGAAATTATTTAATTTTTGGCACTTTGAAAACCTTAATTGATACCATCAACTAAGAAATAAGTAGGAAAACACAAATAAGAAAACCACTTACAGAAAAAGAAAATGCAACACAGTTCAAATTAAATTTTGATGCAAGAATAAAATGAAAATGTTCTATGTTTGGCAAAAAATGAAATTAATGATTTAACTGTTAAAAATGTTATGCTGAATGACTATCTAAAAAATATTTCTTTCTTTGTTCTAAGAATTAATAATGATTATCATTTTAGTCAAGCATGAAATAAATTTAAATTGTAATCACTGCCAATTATTTGACTAATTATAAAATATCAAAAATGAACACTGAAATTAATAAAAAATTAACTGCATTATATATTTTTCCCCTTAAAATGAGAAAAATAACCCACTTCAGAAAAACAAAATTATGCATATTTAGAAAACACTAATATAAAATAACTGCAGCTACCATTTATATAATTTCTTTATATGAAATATATGTGAATATATGCTTATAAAAATATCTTCAAGGCAAAAAAGTAGTATTCATAAGCTGTAAAATAAGATTAAAAGATTAAATCTGTGATACAAAAAGCATATCTGATTTATAAAGCAATTTTTAGCTATTAAAATGTGCACATAGTTCAAGTGGATTGCAATGATTGCATTTTTAGATTATTAAAAATTACATTTGATCAAATGATATGTATATAGTACAAATTAATAGATATACACACTTTAAATTATTAAAAAAAATAGCTGTTTTCTTATGAAATATTAAGTTAAAAATATCTATACCTTTAGAAAATTTTCTAAATAGTACAAATAAACTTAATTGTAAAATAAATTCTGAAATAAAATTAAACTATAATTAAAATCATTAATCAGA
The DNA here is from genome assembly GCA_026543865.1 of Argiope aurantia. NCBI lineage: Eukaryota > Metazoa > Arthropoda > Arachnida > Araneae > Araneidae > Argiope > Argiope aurantia. Next base: position 217,255 of record JAPMOR010101684.1, read on the forward strand.
ACAGAATAAAAATTTAAAGACTCACTAAGGCAAATGAAGTTTTGAGTTAAATTTTCAACTATGAAAATTATTACAGTAAATCATATTTTAAAATTTCAGAAAAATTGCTCAGACACTAAATTTAAAAATATCAGTTTTTAAATTTTAAGACGAGATAAAAGTTACTATTGCAGGATAATATTTTAAAAAATCTCAGCAAGGAACACAGATATTTTACTTATATTTTAAGCAATTAAGATTCAAATTAAAAAAACTCAAAAATGCATACTTCCATTCCCTAGAGTATATACACACACACACACACTTTAATAATGTAATCTAATTTTCAGCTTAAAAACAATATAAAATCTGGCATATTCCTTCCTGTTAAATCTTTTATAGATTCTTCCCAGATTTAAGTACATGTATAACTTACTTTCCTGAAATATGCTTTGCTAATGTTTTGTGGTTAGTAATTTAGATTATAAAACAAAAACGAAAATATATCTACAACTTAAATAATCTTGAACTCTTAATTTATTTTCTTTGTATTATTGTTCACAATATGTTTAATCTTCATTCAGAGTTCTTGCGATTCTTGTTGAAAAATACAATTCAAACAGTTTTAAAAATTGATTAAGTATAAAAAAATATTTGTGCAGTAAAAATATTAATATCATTAAAAAGATATATAATTTTAAGATAAAATTACAATATTTTTCCATTAATCAAGGTTATTCTAATATAAATTACCTCACCAGAGAGTTTTTTTTGTGCCTCATTTATACTTTTTTTATTGCTTTTAAATATCTTAACGCAATAAAAAAAAGCTTAAGTTCAGTATGATTTCAAGGTGTAAACATATTATGACAAGGTGTAAACATATTATGATAAGTAGTTTTAATGACTGATCAAGTTGGTTTATAAGAAAATTAGGTACTTTGGGATTATCCCGTCAACCATTTTCGCCAAACATGATATTATCGTCACAAGGTAACATCTGTGCCAATAATTGTAAATTGCTTTTCATTATGATGACGCCAAAGGATTGACGCATTTTTGTGCGCATTGACAGATTGACAGAATAGACCCAAAGTAATGTTCGTTCACCAGAAGTTGGCACTTGGCTCCGCCCTCGTCACGTGGGATCAGATGATACTATTTCGATGATTTCAGAAGGAGAAAGTGATCAGTGTCAAGAAAGGTTGCCAATTGGCGATCGTTAGCTTTTACCCTTTTTTTTATATTATCATTTCAGTGAGACAATTGACGAATTCCATGAGTTATTGATTGACATTCAACATGCCACACAAAATGTACATCTTTTAAGAGATTTTACCCTTAATTTGTTGTCTTTTTCTAGCTGAAAACAATGCTGAATAAAATCTTTGTTTTCAGCTGATCAAAATAAATAAATAAAATCTAGCCATAAGGATATTTATTTTATATTAGCTTGGCATATGCAGTCTGTAATGTAAATAGCAATAACACTAACCACTTCTTTTAAAATTGGAAAATATTTTAAATCTTTCTTCATTACTGCATACCAAATTATCAAGGAAAATTTCTAAAAAGAGATAGACATCAGTTTTATTAATGCTACTATATTTAATTAAACAATTTATTATTTTATGTTTAATATGTGCACTGTTAAAAATAGATAGTTCAAATTTTAAAATAATATACAATACTTAGTATTGTTAACACTGAAATTTTGTTGCTGAAGTTGACATTTCCATTTATAAAATTTATTAAAAGTTGCAAAAAATATAAATTTGGTTTAAAAAATATTTTTCTTAAATTTGATAAATAAGTTACAGCTATTATTTTTTGGAATGAGACATAATTCAGTATCTAGTTATAATGAAGAATCCTGATTTAAATTATTTCATGAATAAAAATAGTATTTAAAAAAATTGCATTACCTTTGTAATATTAGAACTTGTTAATAAATAAAACATCAACTAGGCATTTATTCATACTGCTTGAACTGATTAAATTTTATTCAAATGTTTCTAATTAAAAATAACCACGACATTCTTAACAAAGGAAATGAAAACTGTAGGAATTAGAATTAATGTTCATTGTCATAACTATCATCAGTGTCATCATCACTAAAATTGCTCTCGGTATCAGAATCCGAATTGATGTTGAAAGAAATGTTTTCCACGACTTCTTCGACAATGCCGTCAGTTTCCCAATACTTTTTTTCAATGTGTTCGATATGTTTGCAATGTTTTTCTCATCTCAAATTTCCAATATTTATCATGGCTTCAGAAGCAAGACTTTCAAGATGTTGAAAACTCATGTTGGCAGTCGCATTTCTCTCTCGCATGTAACATTTAACATCCGCCCAAATTAATTCTATTGGGTTTAAGTCACAATGGTATGGGGGAAGTCTCAAAACATCATGACCTTGTTCTTTTAGAATTTCGTCAATGAAATATTTTTTTTCACCACTTGCATTTGCAGCAATCAGTTCAAGTAACTGAACTTTTCGCATTTTTTTATCATACGGAATTTGCTTTTTTTCCAACCAGGCACACATTTTATCCTTTTTTGAGCTTTTTGTGGGTACAGGATCCATCACTTTTGAGTGATAAGCTGCATTATCCATAACTATTACCGATTTCGTTGGAATATTAGGTAGAAGCTTTTCAACTATCCATTTTTTAAAATTATCAGAGTTCATCTGCCCGTGATAATCTCCAGTTGCAGATCCAGCTTTAAATATTAATCCGGCATTTGGAACAAAACCAGATTCTGATCCAGCATGAACCACAATCAGACGATGACCTGAGCTATCTTTGATGGCAGCACCAATTTTTTCATCTCTCCAACATTTCTCGAATGAAAGATTGCTGTCCAACCACATTTCATCTATATAAACTATGTTCCTCTTTGCTTCTCGGAATTTTTTCATTTCCCTAAGAAAACGAAATCTCCAGGCTACAATGTGCGATCTTTCAATTAAGATCTGTCTCTGGTTTCTGCAACGTTTGTATTGAAAACCTGCAATGTGGAGGTATTTCCATAGAGTTCCTCTTTTCCAAGGAGAATTTATTCTTTCCTTCACCACGGGAAGCAATCGAGATAAAGATGGAATTTTGTTGTTTGCATAAAACTCATTCACAATATTTCGAAGAACACACAGATCAAAATTGTCCAATATTGCATTTCGAGTCTCGGGACGCTTACGATGTTTCCCCGGCGTAGATAACTGTCCATTTGTAGAAATATCTTAATTTTTAATTTGCTTAATTATTCTAAGTGAAACCCCAGTCGCTGAAGCAGCACGTTTTTGGGCTTGGGAAAGGGGAAACAAAAGTGTTCCAGCTCTAGCCTCATCTTCACAAAATTTAGTAACATTATTTATTATATTTATCTCTTTCAAGTGAATAGTTCGCCTTTTTAAAGACATTTTGCAGTTGTTTGCTTTGAAAAAAGCAGTTTTTGAAATTAAATATATATTATTTATTAATAACTAGCTAGAAGAACGAAAAGTACGACAGCTGACGATAAAACAAAGTAAGTGATAAAGAGTAAACATTCACCGTTTGGCGCGCATTCAGGGTTGTCTCATTAACAAGAGTGGGGGAGTTTACACGTCTTCCCCGCGCTGAAATGAACTCTACCTCCAAGAAGGGGGACCGAAGTGCCTTCTCCTGGTGAACATAGAATACCGAAGATTTAACCGAGAAGAAAAATGATAGTTTGAGGCTCAAATATATTTTAACAGAGAATAGAATTTTACATTTCAACTACAAGTTCTTTCCCCCCCCCCATTCAAAATTTAACTAATACATGGTGAAAGAAATAAAAGACTAAAAAGGATAGTATTGCACAATTACTTTTGAAATGCTGTTTAATGTAGTTGATTTCTAAACATTTGCTCAGATGATGGATATCTCTATAACATGCAATTTGAAGCAATATTTAGAAACTGAAATTGTTTTTTTACAACTCATTATTTATCAAAACAATTTAATATTTTAACATAGAATATTTTATACACATAGGCTACTGGTAAAAGAAAATGCAAAAATAATGATAAATGCTATTTCCATTTTAGTGATATGATTTGGCTTAAGATTATTCCTGATTATCAACATATAACAGGGTTATTTCAAATTCTAATAAATTTTACTATTCATTGAAAAGGCTGACTTTCAATAATGATGGTTAAAGATGTGTTTTGCTGAACAAATAATATATAAAACTGAATAAATTAGCAAAAAGGCAGATGAAGTATAGTTCCAAAAATTTGATAATGATCATAACTTAATGTTAGATAAGACATAAGCAATCCTTCATTATTGATTTCATTTTCAGATATAACCAGATGCAAATATAGACTAATATTTTAAGAGGTGTCAAGCTCAAGAATATAGTCTTGGGATGGAAATTTTCTAGAGCGATTGGGGGGGGGGGTCAATAAAAAGTACAAGGATCAAGGCATTCATAATAGTAATATCATTATTATTCAGAATGTTTTATATTGAACCATGTAATTATATGAAATATGGCTTTCTTTTGAAAGCAGAATTAAAGTTGAATATTTTCAAAATTTAGTTAATCTAATTTATAGGGAATAAAAGCAAGTAGTGTGAATCATTACCTAAAGCTTCAATAATTGCTAATCACCACCATTAAATTTACTTTAAGTTAAGACCATTTAATACTCTATAAATATAATATATAGAGTATATTATGAATTCTTTGGTTATACGTAGTACTATTTTACAAACACACTACCTTGACTGGATTAGATATAGCATTACATCTCACATTCCTAACCATGACTTTAAATGTGAATCCCCAATAGTAAATTGGCAGTTCATCAATGAAACCTCCCTCTCCCCCCCCCCAAAAAGAAGATGGCAAATAAATATAAAACAATTAATTTCATTATTTTTTCTAAATGGTTTTTAACATTTTTTAATCAAACAATTATATATAGCCTGCCCTGTTCAAATTCCATCAACCTTACTGTAGCATTTCTTCCAGATTGCAAAATGTTGTCTTATGTTTGTTGGTAAGGGGGCACAAAATACAAATTATTCTATTTACATAAGATACATTCAACAAATTAAAATAAAAAAATTCACAAAATTAAATTCATCAAACAGAATAACAAAAGTTCGTTCGAAGACTTTCCTGCAATTAATTATAAAAAAAATGTCATTATACTCCCATTACTTATCTAACATAGTCTGAACAAATAATGACTCAGAAAGTTAATATAAATATGGGTTTAGAGGCCAATTTTATGCAAAGTTTTAAAATTGATGATAATTCAAATTGTACCAAAATAAAACTTCAACGAAAATGTACTATAAAAATAAAACCGATCAATCAAATAGTTAAAATGTTGGTTATTTTAATAAAATTAAATATTAAAACTAAGATATTCTTATAAAATAATTTATATTTAAAAATTTTACCAAATAACCTAACAAAAAATAAAAATAAGTTTTATATTTGCATAAATATAATGAATTGAGAGTTATATTACACGTTTTTCTCTCCCTTAGATTAATCCAGATAAACAAATTTTTATTCAATTTACTTATAAGTGCTTTAAACCATAACAAAACCTTTTTAAAGTTCAAGAGGTGCATGTAATTAAGAAAAACTGATATTAACCTTACCTCGAGTTCGTAACGAGCATAACAAAGTAAACAACAACAAGAATTCTAGCAGAAAACAACAAAGCACTGATTCTTCACAAATCAGCCATTAAAATTCGATGAATAGCAAAAGGGAATTCCCGGCTTCCATAGCAAAGAACGATAAAATGAGAAGAAAGACAGCTTCTTATCCATCAAAACAGCTGACTTTTCTACTTTCGATGGGTGGAAAAACAGCTGATAAAATAACAAATATTACCGCACGATAATAAGAAATAACCTACCACGAGCAATAAATAACCAAAACTGAAACACGAACCGAAACTTTTAAATCTCTTTCTGAATACGCTGTTGCCAAATTTTTATACAATATTGGATACTTCAATTTCTCCCCTCTTTCGAACATAGAGTTAATGTTGTGTTAAAACTGCAAGGCATTGGTTTTCTCTGATGAATGAATTATCTAATCTATTAATCATATACAGAATCAGGAATTTGTTAATTAGGAATGATGACTCAGAATGAGTTTTGTTGAAAAGATTTGAGGGCATAAATTGTCGGGATGACGATTTCTTTGAGACTATTTGTTGCTTGTTTTGAAGCTACATAATGGATATTTTGGGATGAACCTCATAATTCTGAGCTATCGTCCGCATATAAGAGTGATGTTTGAAATGGCACCTCATCCAAATTTGAGTTACATCAAAGATAGAAGATATTTCATTTGATACAAATCGAAAACTCAGCTACTATGCCACTGAGGCTCTCAAATGCAGGTTGATGAACGCAAGAATCAAGATACAGTAAGTTTCAGAATGAAAATTAAGGTGGCAACGAATGTAAGTGATGGAGTACCGCAGAGAAGTACTTCCACATTATAATTAGATTAAGAGGAAATTAATTTATAGTCTACATGACCAAAGCTATGTATTTCGATCAGTTTATTTGATAAACGCAATGTACGCTTACAAATAATTTCAATGATGAAAAGTTACTATTAATTTCAAACTCGCTATGAAGAATAAAAGGTTTTAATACATGTTCATTGCTATTGTTTCAATTTTAAAAACCAATTGAGACCTTGAAACAAGAGGGAAAAAAATCCGAGGAATTCTTGGTGAAAAAAATAAAAACGCATATAGAGCATAGTAACAATCTGTCCAGAATCGAGTTGTAATTTTTACTCGGGGAGAAATACATAATGGAAATTTTTATCAGTTTCAGTTAATAAACTTGTTCTTAAAACTATTTAAACCTCTCAATTTGCAATTAATTATTTTACGAGGTAATAGATGGAAGAGCGGGAGAAAGTTTGAACATTGCGTTTAATTAAAAACAACAATTATTTTTTTGAGTTTAAATTAAAAATCTGTAAATATTTAAAATACCTATATAATAATCCGTAAAACGTAACGATAGTTTAATTAAATCCGTGCTAATTTTTAAAAATTCAAAAGAAATTTTGAAAATCGCATTTAAATATTTGTTATGAGATGGGAGATTACTAGTAAAAATTTCAGATCTATTTCTGCAATTACTTATTAATTTTTTGAAAAATTTGATTTTGTTGTAAAAAATTGGGTAATAAAAATGACAGCAAATCTTTTATAATTAAAGAAAATTTAAGATAAAAAAATTCTAATTTTTTTTAAAAAAGTAAATAAATATAAATAAATAAATGGAGCTGTGGAAATGAAATTTGAAAGAGACGTTTTGGCGATTAATTCCTGAAAACAGAGGCGGATTGGGATTGAAAATACAGGTTGTCAAGAGGTAAAAGGGAACCATTCGCATTTGCAATGCTATCATAAATTTTTTCATAAACCGAGAATTTTCAGAAATGCGTGAATTGAGATCAAAATACACTGGTGTGCACAACTTAAGCAACAATGCAAATTTTAAGCAGATAGCCATGAAATTGCAGAAAAGGAGTTCTTGCGATCAGTACAATGAACACGTAATTCAAGAGAAAGGTCATGCGTATGCAAATATCAGGAACAAAACGTCACAGGCGACGTGAGCGTACGCAAAACACGTGCGGAAGGCGCGCGCAGCTCAACACTACAATAAAAGGAAGGACGGAGACGCATTTAAAGACATTCGCTGCAAGTGCACGTGAGTTAATTCGTGAAATATGGCTAGCAAAAATCACCTGGACGATTTCACACGTGGAAGAATGATCGGAAAGCTGGAGGAGGGTGTAGTGTGACCAGTGTAGCTGAAGAGTTCGGAATCAACACAAGTGTCGTTTCGCGCGCTTGGAAAGCCTTCCAAACCACAGGTACAGCTGTGAGAAAGGTTGGTGGTGGCCGCCCCAGGAAAACAACTGCAGTGGATGACCAATATATCGTCCTGCAGGCGAAAAGAACCCGAAACCAGTCAGCAAGCGTCATTGCTCAGCAACTGTGTGCAGCAACGGGGCGACAAGTGTCGCGTTTTACTGTGTCCAGACGCTTTCACAAAGGTGGCCTATTCGCCCGCCGTCCTGAACGCTGCATCCCTTTGACAGTTTCCCACCGGCGGCACCGTTTAGAGTGGTGCAGGGAGCACAAAAACTGGACATCTCATCAATGGAGTCGTGTCCTCTTTACAGATGAGAGTCGTTTTGGTGCCACAAGCGATTCCCAACGCCAGTTGATTTGGAGAGAGGTCGGGACATGGTTTCATCCCAGTAACATCACGGAAAGAGATCGTTTCGGTGGTCCTGGAGTTGTCGTCTGGGGAAGCATTATGATGAAAGGGCGGACTGAGCTCCACGTTTTCGACAGAGGTTCTGTAACTGGAGATCGCTATTGTCAGGAGGTGATCCTTCCCCATGTGTGTCTGTTCCGAGGTGCCATTGGATCAAACTTCGTTTTTATGGATGACAATGCACGGCCACACAGGACTCGTGCTGTTGAGGAGCTCCTGGAAAGTGAAGATATCACTCGAATGGATTGGCCGGCGTGCTCCCCTGATTTAAATCTGATAGAACATGTGTGGGATGCTTTGGGCCACGATTACATCCTCCTGGGAACACCCGACAACTTAAGCAGATGCTGATTGAGGAATGGGCACTCTTACCTCAAGAACTGTTGGACAATCTGGTGCGGAGTATGGGGAGACGGTGCGAAGCAACCATTGCAGTAAAGGGAGGGCATATCCCATACTAAGGAAGATCTGCTTGCTGTTCTTCCTCTTGGACAGACAATCATGTGTAACGATACTATGAGTTCAATAAAGCCTTTTTTTTTTTTTTTGATTCCATACTGTATGCATTGTATTCATTTCTGCGCAACTATGCTTTCGTCATTCTTTCAGAACAAAATACTGTATCTCATTTCTGAATTTCATGTCTCTCAGATGATTTCTCGTGAAGTTATGGCAAAGAACATACCTGTTGCTTAAGTTTTGCACACCAGTGTATGTAAATACAATTTCTGTAGCATTAAATTGATTTTATTTTGTTTATCAATATTTTTCATATCAAAACATTATGCGTTTTTTTTTAACCTTATAACTCCTGCAGTCGTCACTAAGCAATTTAACAAAACTGTCTTGCGCTCCAGTTATCTTCAATAGACGATTGTGTTTTTTAATTTACTAGCTGCTGCAGTCGTTTGCGTTTATTTATTCTATAAATAGATAAGAAAAGCAAAACATATATACTTTTATGTCGTAAATGTTTTATATTATATTATATAAAAATTAACCGTAATTAATTAATAAGCTAAAGATTTCGTATAAACGACATTATAAATCTCATATTTGACGTATGCATATAAAGATAGCTTGGAGCTTGATAACATATTATTCGTTATTAGAGAAAAACTGAGTTTCTAGGTTCTTACTGGCTTTTTAACATTGTTAACAATTCATGGTTCAAAAATAATGGGAATCTGGACTAAAAACATAATACTAAAAATAGGAATAAATTCACCGCATCTGCAAGGTATTAACAGTTTGAATTTCTATTAAATTTACAGATACTTTGAAGAAAAATCTTATTTTTGATGCATAATATTTGCAAAATTTCATTGTAACTGTTGAACTAGTATGGAGAACTGATGGTCAGCAAAACGCTGAGAAACGACCTATCATTCTTTGCATACCTCCACACATTCATCAGATGCCAGAGGCGGTTCTTGATATCCTTAACCACTCATGGTTTCAAAAGTGATGGGATTCTGGTCTAAAAGTACAATGGTAAGATTAGGAATAAATTCTGCATATGTGGGAGATCTTGATACTTAAAATTTCTATTAAATTTACAGATATTTTGAAGAAAAATCTTATTTTTGATGCATAATATTTGCAAAACTTTATTGTAACTTATGAAATAGTATGGAGAATAATATTGAAAATAAATTTTAAAAAAATAGATGAAAAACATATAAACCCATTCTTTCCTTTCGAGATTCGAACTGACGTCCAGCAAATAGCTGCGAAATGACCTAACGTTCTATGCATCACGCCACACATACATCAACCACTTGATGCGGTTTAAGATTCTGAATGTATTCGTACTTGGGAGGAGGGGGGAGGAATCACGGGATTCTGGTCTAAAAGCACAATGCTAGGATTAAGAATGAATTCTACTTATGTGCAAGGTCTTGACACTTAGAATTTCTATTAAATTTAGAGATATGTTGAAATTTTTATTTTTATTTTTGATGCATAAGAATTGGAAAAATTCATTGTAGCTGTTGAACTAGTATGGGGAATAATATTAAAAAAAATATATATAAAACCATTCCTCGCTTTCCAAACTGGAACTGAAATCCAGCAAAAAGCTGCGGAACGATCTATCGTTTAACCTATCACGCTACTCATATATTACCGTCAGCTGGGTTTAAGATACTTAAAAGATTAAATTTTGTTTTAAAAGAATAAAAATGTCAAGAGAAGTTAACTTATAGGCTCTTGGTTGCAGATAATAGTCCTTTGATATAATATTTATGTAAAAACACATGTACAGATCTTTGTGTGCTTTTAAGAACTGATATCCAACAATTAAAAATCCAGATAATGCGCAAGTTACAAAAACAAACAGCGGGAGTCGTCTTCCCAAAACGTTCCCGCATAATCTATGATGAAAATGTTATTTCAGAGAACGCCTTGCATGGCATTGGCGCCTAATAGTCATGAAATATTAACCTCTAATATTTCGCATGATCCTTAGTGAGTGTTTTTTTTATTAATGCCGGAAATGCAGTTAATAACATATAAAATTGTATTTTTGTTTTAAACGAGCTTTTCCCAATCGATTGGTACAAAAAGTTGACGCCAAACTATACTTGTAATCATTAAATATCATAGGAAAGTAAATGCATTTAAATCAATGTGTTTTTGAGTTATCGCATTGTCATGTTTCTGAAAGTACACCCTTTGTTGGGTTTACCTCTAAATTTGATAGGTGTCTACACTTTAAATGTTAAATTTGTGTTCCAAATTTCATTCATTTAGCCCTCTTCGTTTTATGTTAATTTATATTTGAGCAGCCGGATAAACAGACTTCCTCGCAACGGATTTTGTTCAAAATTTGATAGAAATCTTTATATTTTGTGTAAAGACTGCTTACTAAATTTCATCTATTTATTTCAAAGTTTTATGAATTATCTTTGTCACAAACAGACACAATGCCAATAACGTGTCTCTCGAATTCAGGGAGATCTAAAATGTAGATATTCGTCAAAAACTCGAGATTGAATGTTTTAATGATTACAATAATAAGAGAAATTAAAAAAAAAGGATATAATGTAAATTTTATTCAAATTAACTTTGAAAATCAAAGAAAATTTGTATAGTAATGTATTGCCATTAATAAAAAGCTAATTTTTTAAATTTTAAAATAGAGTAAAAATAACTTTTGAATGATGATATATTCCGAAGTTATGGTGGAAAAAACGCAAAATCTTTTTATCCTCTTTAGAGAGCCGTAGATTTAATTGCCTGTGTGTTGGTATTCTAATAAGTGCAATTATTTCATATATTTTTTATCTTTTTAAATGATATTTACTTCGCCTATGCAGCAAAAATTAATCTAATATTATAACTGTAGCTTTTGTCATGCTATAGGTTTTTAAAATTTTGCTTACTAATACGATAGAAAGAGAAAGGTAGTGAACGTTTTGTGCCAATTACAAAGTTAATATTTTGTTAAAGAATAAAGACATTTTCATCCCGGCTTAATGAGCTAGTAAGTAAATATAAAATATAAGCCTCAATAAGGTGACGTTATTTTATTCTTTTCCTTATATGAAAATCAATTATTATTTTAAGACTGCTTAGATAGGTAAGACTGCTTAGTATGCAAATTATAGAGAAAATATTGCAATCTCCAAAACATTCGAATTCGGTTTATACGAATTCTCACATCTTAGACCTTCATGAGCTCGAAAAACCCATTTTTGGCATTTTGGTCTGTCCGCATTAAGAGTTTGTCTGGTTAAATTTGTGCACGTGTACCGGATCGAATAGACGGACAATGGAGTATTTATGACAAAAGTCTCACTAAAAGTGTTATTTTTTATATTCATATAAAATTATTTCGATTGAATTACTTGACGTCAACTTTACTACTGATGTTAAATTACATTCTGAATTACTTAATGTTAGTAAATAAGTCAAGTAATGCAATGTATGCATTTAATAAAAGCATATACTATGACACAAAGTGTACTTAACCCTAGAATGCCTAACTTGTTATTATTATTATTATTTTTTACAAAAGAAATATATGCGTTTTGAATGGCTGCATATAATGTAGGGAAATTATTTTTTAAAATTTTAACTTTTTTTCGTCAAAATCTTAAAAGATTAAAATATGCCAAATGATTACATACATAAATATCCCAGTGAAATAAATATAAATGAATTAAACAATATTCCAGTGACACTAATCACATTGCCAAAACATTTCTTACAACACAAAAAAGAATAATATTTTTAATGGTAGAACTATTCAAGTGACCTCCATCTTGGTATTTTTCTGAGTTTCAGTTTAAATTAAATTTTAGTCCCACTATTGTCATGTATTAGCCTTTTCTATAAATTTGTATCAAAAGGCACATAAAAAAAGGTTTTCAAATACTCATTGTTGCCCTTTGAAACAATCATGCGAAGCATATAAATGGAAATAAAAACGTGCAGCTAAATGGCTACACGATACTCTGTAGGATCAACTCTTCTTTGTTTGTCAGAGAAAATTAAAAATAGATTTATATTATTTTTTAAATAATGTTCAATCCAATTTTTTTATTTAAAAAATTTAATGTACATATTTTTGAGATCTAATATTCAACAAAATGGAATATTAAATCTATAGTAGCTGGGTTTTTTTTCAGTAACAAGTAAACAGATTAAGGGTTTTTTTCTGATTCTTTTTTATTCTGGTCTTCGTCTCTTTCGTTGCTCTTCTCTCTCTTCCTTTTAAATTTCTCAACAACCTAAAAATGATCATTTCGAACCCACCTCAAGAGGTTTTCCAGCAAACACTAAGGATATTTTAGACGGAACTCCTAATTTTGAGCCGTGGTCAGATGACGAGAATGACACCTGAGCTGGCACACCCTCTTCAAACTTCTGCACCACACCAGCTGGAGGTTGCTTGGCCCCACGGATTTAACGTGCACCAGACCCACTTACACGACGGTTCTTCGGTGGATTCGGGTCTTGAACCCAGTCCCAAAGAAGAGATCTTATCACTATGGCCCAACTCGCATCAATAAAGTAACTCCGTTGGTAATCTTGTATCGATAACAGTACTTTCACCTATATCTATTGCCAGCGTCCTTGCATAGGGGTAGCGCATCTTCGCCGTGATCTGGGTGTCCCGGGTTCGAATCCCGGTTCGGGAATGGTTGTTCATTATCTTTTTTCTATCTGTGAGGTGTGTGAATGTTCCTCCCTGTAAAAAGGGGTTGTGCAAGCGAATGTGTGAGTTACATCTTCATATGAGCTAGAAGTCAGACTTCTGCCCTCGGGTGCTCAGGGGTCTTTACCCTCAGAAGCTAATGCACCCCCCCCCCTTTCCGTGGTAACGTGGACACGACATCCTCACATCACTCATATTTATTAGCTAACCCGTATTTTATAGGGATTCAAATATCCATCTTAATTTCCCTATCGATCTTCAGGAAGGCTATCTTGTCAGGCTGTCCAAAAGCAAAACTAAAATAATAATAAATATTTAGGAAGATAAGCCAAAATCTATTAAGAAAATACATTGCTATAGCGAAATTAGTTTGAACCTTACAGATATATATATATATCTGGTATTATTACTTTTAGAATGCATCTAAAGTTTATGCAGTATTCTTAGAATTTCAAAATTTTATTGCTTTTAAACTATGAAGTAGAAATTGAAAATTATAAAAAGACCTAGGTTTCCACAGATGGCAGTACGACTCATTTATGTATAGCATTGAAAGTTATAGATATTCATTTCTTTCTTTTTACTTTCTGGTACACGAAGTATAAAGAAAGTATTGTAGGGAAGACAAAAAATTCATCTCCAGAATTTGACAAATCTCAACTCCCCGAGTTCTCAAAACACATTTTTTGGCATTATGTTTTTCTGTCCATTTACTTGTCTGTGATAAAGATAACTCAAAAAAAAGTTTTGAGTTAGACGGATGGAATTTGGTTTACAGTTTTTTTCACCAAATTAGAAGACTATCAATTTTTGAGGAGGCTATCACTGTTCGGAGGCTGTCTATCCGAACATTTAGCTCGATAACTATAAAGCGGACGGGGTAGCCTGGTCGGTAGGGCTTTGGATTCGCGTTCTTTAGATTGCTAGTTCGAACCTCGCAGGCCGAAGACTCACGGAGTGCGTGGTGACTAACACGCGTATAAATCTGTCGTGGTCACGAAGTTCTCCATGTCGAGAATAATGCAACTCACTGGTGGGTACTGGATCAGAGGTGATCGTTCTCTGATTTTGGTCTAAATTACGATCTGTGGGTGAATGAATGAAGTCCGCCCCGTAAAAATGGTTGTGACGTGTGTGTAGCTAAGTCGTTCTCTTGGCCCTAGATGGCGCTACTGAAAAAACAAGAGACGCACCCTTGACTTAAACCACAAATGACTTATTTTAAGTCAGTGGGTTTGTCTAGACAAGAACCATTAGAAATAACAACTATAAAACGAAGAAAGTTAGTTGGACAAAATTTGACACACAGATTTAATAGCAGACACCTATCCAATTTGAGCCAAATCTAACTAGGGGGATTATCGTCTGTCTGTATTTTCAGAAGCATGTAAAAGAGGGATGATTTAAACATAAATTTTGTATACGATTTTGCGACTACAATTATAGTTCTGTGTCAAATCTTGATTCCAATGGATTTGTAAAAATGCATCTAAAACACAAATTTGATTTTTGGATGCTATTAATCGCATACCAGAAATTGATTGCCGAAACACTCGCCAAGGATCATACTATATAGATTCAGTAAAAATGTTAAATTCATAGTTCCAAAGTTAATATTTCGTAACTATTGTGCTCGAAGCCATGCAATGCCATTTTTGTGATAACAATTTTGTTAGAGAGTATGCGATAAAGTTTTGTGGCTAACACACTCGCTACGAAGTTTTCGTGCTTTAGCAGATATCGATATCGGCGCCACAATTCAACTGTCACTAAAACACAGTTCCCAGGAAGCCACTGTTGGATGGAGTGAGCCACTATAGAGGAGAGGTATGAGAAGCTCCGAAATAATTAGTACACTATGATATTGACTAATTTAAACAATATATAATTTTAAATTTAGTTGACATAGGTTTTTTCTAATTATTACTAAACATTGTTCAATACACTTGGTCGTCGAAAACAGTGAAAATCTAGGCTCTAAAAATATAGTTTTTTTTGTTTTTTTTTAATGTGGATCTGTAGAAGAGAGCTTTGGTTCATTTATGAGCTAAATTCAGTTTCTTTAATTCAGTTGATTTTTACATATAGCAAACCCTTGTCGAGAAAAATTGTTAAAATAATTACTGCAATTGAGTTTGTTTTCATCGCTGATGATGTTATGTTCACGTTACCAAGGAAAGTGAATGCTGGAGCTTCTGTGGGTAAAGACGCCTGATTATCCGAGGGCAGAAGTCTGACTTCTAAGCGCCATTCACATTCTCGCTTGCACAACCCCTTTTTACAGATGACTTTCACATACCTCACATATAGAAAACAGGGGAAGAGCAACCTTGCTCGAACCAGGACTCAAACCCAGTACGCCCAGACTCACGGGGAAGACGCGCTACCCCTAGGCCAAGACGACGGCAGTGTATTTTCATTGTCACAAGCATATTACATTCCAGTTAAAAACCAGATTTTTTTTTCTTAGCATTTGACATAATTTTATTTAAGTACTGGTAGAGAACAAAAAAGCTTCCGCGAAATTTTTGAATTTCGATTTTCTTAACTCTTTGAGACTTTTCAATCTAATTTTTTTTACTCTCTTATAAAGTTATTCTTATATAATTAAAAGATGACATTAAGATAGTTTTTAACGCATTATTATTTTTATTAAAAATCGGAATAGTTTTATAAGATATTTTTGATAGACATAAGATATTTTAAGCTAGACAAGATTATTTAAGATAGACATAAGATACTTTAAGCTAGACAAGATTATTTAAGATAGACATAAGATATTTTAAGATAGACAAGATTATTTAAGATAGACATAAGATATTTTAAGATAGACAAGATTATTTAAGATAGACATAAGATATTTTAAGATAGATAAGATTATTTAAGATAGACATAAGATATTTTAAGATAGACAAGATTATTTAAGATAGACATAAGATATTTTAAGATAGACAAGATTATTTAAGATAGACATAAGATATTTTTGAAAGGAAATGACAACATCACCATTTAGATTAGTTTATTTTTACAACAAAACAGTGTAAACTATAAAACAGCATAAAAAAAATTGAAAATAACAAGCCAGTGATTAATTGTAGGTTTTTATGAAAGTCAATGACGTGTGTAGATTACAATTATACAATAAACCCATTCTCAACTACATTGCTTCGAAAAACAATAAAAGGGAAAAAAATAGGGTGTTTATGTATTGTGCTTCTATATATTTAAAGGTACAACAGAAGTTATATAAATAACAATGTATTCTAGGCATAACAATAGTATTTAGAAAGCGAAGAAACATAACTTTAAAACAAACCAGTTTTTAACAAAATTTCTGCTAGTTCCAGCTTTTGTCTGGTTACTAACCTTTGCCCTCGGATCATTGCCCTCTCTGGTCATCATTCAAGACGGTACATCATTTTGACATTTCATTTATTTATTTTGATTGTTGAAAATACCTGTAGAGCGGTAAGAAGTTGTAGATTAATTTTTCGAGAAAATTCAACTTAAAACAATGATATATATCTGTTTAATTCTCGGAGCAATAAACAGATCATTTTGTTTGTTGAATAATTATGCATGGAATTACTTTTCCGAGTGCAAAGGGTTAATTGCAATCAACAACACACAAAATAACTTAATGAGTAAGATATCAAAGAAATTTTGGATTTGATATGTTGGAATGAATGCATTATCTTAAAGTTTTGAGCACGAAAATATTGTGCCTTAACTAAGGTTTAATATATATTTATACGTATATTCTTTAAAAATGTTACTTTTTCTTTTATTAATTTCGTTTTTATTAAGTTGAATGAAATTAAAAAAAAAAGCATGAATGTAGGTGACAATTTGAATCTATTAATACAATACATCATCTTCTGAGAAAATTGTCGCCTGGTGAATCCAGAGTGGATTTGACGAGTTGGCGGTTTACCGTTAACTTTAGAAGAACATTTGGGAGGACGACGAGCATGAAAAGGACATAGGAGTGTTGCAGAGAAATTATGTTTCTGCATTAACCCCTTAACTACGAATTTACTTAATTTCCTAATTGGACGAACGCACCATATTTGGGATCTTTATTATTATAATTCCTATAATAATAGAAGGATTTTTGATATATCGAAGCGTTCTTAAGTGCTTTTTGCATTTTAAATTACTTTATACTTATACTTAATTATCGATTTAAATTTAAAAATTCAGTAATTCAATGTGCGAGTCGGGCACGTCAATGTATGCGAGAGGGTTAAATACGATCTTGTTGAACTTGGCTTTTTTTTTGTTACTTCTGAGTATTGATATGCCTTTAGTTTCTTGTGACGAAACTCAGCTAGATAAGAGAAGCTTCATTAATTAAATTATCAAAATACCTCTTATTAAAATAGGTTTATTTGGTATTACTGGATTTTAACTTTTTACCCGCAAACTCATCAGAACCAGACTAATGTATCGAACATTTTCATTGAAGCTGAAGTAAATATTTAAGCAAATTTCCACTCACTATAATTTATATCTTCTAGATTCTCAGCCATTGAAAACAAAATTTGTATTAGTTTTATAATTAGTTTTATAGATATTTTGTATAAATATTAAGATACATTAAATTATGTGGTGCCAATTTGCTATTTCAGATTTAAGTCTTTGAATTCAAAATTTAAATAATCTGACTATATTTCCGAAAATAATAAATGTTAGTAAAAATACACGTGTTTTTATTATTACAATAAAATGCAATGATAACGAATGTTTTTTAAATATCTCCTGAAATAAAGCTAGGAAATTCGCTTCTTTTTGCCAAGCTTCAGTAGCTAAAAGTAATCTCTGTTTATGCTTTTTAACAGGATTCAGAAATTTCACATGTTGTTTTTTTTTCGATGGTAAACGGAAAATTCATATTTAGAAACAAATTAACTTCAATGAAATGAACCGGCTGTCCCTAATTTACAAAATCAATAATAATGAAAAAAGGATTAGACTGATTGCGGGTTTACACTCAACCAGTTATAAGCCAGCCAGTAGGCAGCGCATGCGCAGAAAGGCTGAAAAATGTTGTTGGGTCGATGGCAAGAAATTGTCCCGACTAGACAGCAACATGCCGCTGTATTGTATTTTTTTTTCTTACTGCGCATGCGTTTGTAGAATGTGGTGTTTTTTTACCTGAAAAAATTGATCACTTATCATCGATTAATTCCGACATTTTTTCTCTTTGTTCTTTCTGATGCGAAGCTGTGTTTTTCTTTTAATTTCATATACCATTTTTTTTCCACAGTTTTCCAAATTTAGGTATGTTGACCTTTCTTTTCTATTTTACCGTTTTCTATTTTTCGTGTAAATATCCATCATTTTAATACGATGCATAGTGAAAAATGAAAAATTCAGGGACACCAAAGCAGCAATTTATAGCCAAGCATGGAATGTTTGATGAATGCCTATCTTATGAAATTGTGGCAAACATGCATGAGTTCCTTTCTACGCATGTGCTGCCTACTGACCGCTTTATAACTGGCACAGTGTAAACCCGTCATGAAAAAGAAGTCGTTGCTGATCCGAAGGGAAAAATAGATTCCATTTAATTAAAAATAAAATAAAATAAAATTTAGTCCTTCTGATGTTTCTTTCTTTGATTTTTTTAAGAATTAAAGCTGTAGGAATGAAAGGGGATGGAATAGGATGCAACCGATAAGAGCTTTTCAATAGCACATTTCATGCATAAGTGAAATAGCTTTCAAAGTTAAAACTGAAAATTATTTTTCAATAATAATATCTAAACAATTGCAGCTATCTATCGAAAAAACTTCAAATACAAAAGTTATTCTTTAAGATGAGGCAAATATTCGCCTAATTTGAGTTAACATTTCTTTCTTCAATTGTTAGTGAATTATGGGAAAATGAAAATTTCTAATACTCCACCATTTTTACCTCTTTTAATTTTGATTGCCTATCTGCGAATTTGTATTTTTCACCAGTTGAAATCCATTTAAAATTATTCTAGTCTATATGTTCTCCAAATAACATGGACTAAGCTTAATGCATGGATATTATGTTATAGGTAAACTTATAAAATCCCATAATATGAATAATAACTGATTTATAGCATGAATTATAACATTATATATAGATATGTATAATATAAAAAACAAATAACAAATCGCAATATAAAAGATAGAATAGTGGATTAAAAAGCAAGTATTTCCTCCCTTGATGAGTCGATCAATGTTTTTTTAACTGCTGTATTCTACCTTTTGCATTTTCTGTTGTTATTGATCTATTTTTTCATTTTATTTTAAGATAGTTTTTATAATTAAGACACTGTGGAATAACAGCCTTCTTGTTATACACAAATCTCCCCTCCTCTTTTTGGACATATGTTTTTTGTTTTCATATTTGGTATTCTTCATGCTTTTTTCTTTCTTCCAATTGATTTTGATATTTTACTCCATTTTGTTTTGCTTTTGTTTACACATTTATATATATATAAATTTGTAAGCAAAAGCATCTATATATATGAAATAATTATTACGTACACATTGCAATATATATATATATATATATATATATATATATATTCTGGTTAATATGTTTCTTTTGCAGTGTATATATAGAGAGGGGAAGAAGGAACCACTGCATCGGCTAGTTTTCCTAACGTGGCGTGGCCCAGTCGCCAAGATTACAAAATTTTAGCCAACTATTAAGATGCAACCATTACATTTTGACCACGTTAAATGAAATACTAAATTTGACGAGTTACTGCTTGCAAAAATTCAAATTTGGCGGCTGTCCAGCGTTTTATTGCTAACTAAGAAAACCAAGCGTCCTCCCGCTGGTGTGGTGTGGTGTGGAGAGGGGGGTGCCAGCTCAGGTGTCGTCCTCGTCATCTGACCACGGTTCAAAATTACGAGGTCCGTCCCAAAATAGCCCTAGTGTTGCTTCAAACGGGACGTTAATATAACTAAACCTAAACCTAAGAAAACCAAGCGGCATGGACGCAGTAATTCAAAAACAGAGGCAAGAAAAATACTTAGAAAAAGGTTTCTTCTTGGAAAGCATCTTTCAGATTTGAAATTTCTTGAGTACCCGAATTATAGAAGTGCATTAGAAAGCAGAATTTCCTATCTTACGTATCTAAAAAAGAAAAAGAAAAAGGGAGCCTATAAAAAAGAAAACAGTCCATTATTTTTTCTTATTTGATTTGCATGAATTGCCTCATTACATTAAACCAATTTTGTTTTTGCTTAAACTGCAAGAAATTTATTTTAATTATTCTTTATCCTTTTTCAGTTCCAAACATTGTTATTATCTTCGAAGTTTGGTTATTTCATTTGCTTTTAGTAGAATCGGCAATGTGTATAATAGTTATTTCATTTTAATCATTATTTAATCTGATCAAATTGAATTATTATGTCTTTCTAAGTATAAAAAAAATGGCAAAGATTGTATTCGACAAAAACTCATGTTTGACTAATAGTCTAGCTTCTTTGTTTAATCCAAATTTGCATTAGTATAACATTGATAAAAGAAATATTGGTGAGACTGGTATATGCACAAAAGATTCATTAGAAATGAATTTCATATTCTTTGCTTTTAACACATTGAATGCCATGGGCTTCATCGGTGACGATTACTAGAAACACTTCATTCGAGTAAATTTTCAAGATTTTTCAATATTATCATCGGTACCAAAATGGCGTGAAAAAATTAATGCAATCGCATAATGCATAATTTTTACATACAACAAACAACATAACAATTTTTAACATACAAATATAACAAATGATTGTATTTCAGAACCATGGTGGTCATCGATGACCTCAGTAAAATAAATACATTACAAATAATTACACAAATTAATTTGTTTGTTGCAATTAATATTTTACCAAATAATGAGGAATTTATGTTGGCCAGACAGGCGAGCCATATGGAATTAGTGTGGCATTCATTGTGCTAATAATACTAATTTTCATTAATGTTCAAATTCAACTGTTAATACCAATCTCCAATGAATGAATTTTTGTAACAACACTTTTAATCTTATTTTGGAGATCGTAAACTTGGAGTTAAGCAGAAATCTTTATCCTAATAACGCAAAATGCCCAACAATGCCTAATAATGTCAATAAATGTCTTTGCGATATTAGGCATTCAGAATACTGGACAGCACCGGGAAGATATCGTGTAATATCTTGTGCTATTAGGATAAAGTGCAGCTATAGTTCGGTTCGATCAATACACATTGTGGTGAATTCTTACTCAAACGTTAGGACTCATTGTATCACAGTCAGAGCTTGAATCCGCTGTACTTTTCGGCACAGACGGAGGATGAACAAGCCTTGGTTGGAAATATGGGTGAAATCTCAGTCCTGGGTAGAGCCTGGAGAGCTGCAGTCTTGTGGCGTACAGTGCCTGGTTAGCCATAGTATTTCCTGCCAAGTGGGAATAGCCAGAAGGAGTATTAGTCCTAATGGACCCGGGAATGTCCCCTTGGTTCATGTTTGTTCCGGATGTCGATGTCATGTGCGCAAGAGGAAAGAATGTCCTCGGTATTCCGAAATATAGACTGGCCAAATGAGCCGCTGCCTGCTGAGGATTGGTTGATGTCATGAGAGAGTTGAGGTCTGCCATTCCTATGCCAGGCACATTTGGAAATTTCCATGGGGAAACTCCTCCTTGAGAAGCCAATACTAATAACTCATTGCTTGAGGGGATGCGACCAAGAGCTGTAAATAAAAGAAATGTTAATTA
The DNA here is from genome assembly GCA_026543865.1 of Argiope aurantia. Taxonomy (NCBI): domain Eukaryota; kingdom Metazoa; phylum Arthropoda; class Arachnida; order Araneae; family Araneidae; genus Argiope; species Argiope aurantia. Next base: position 239,457 of record JAPMOR010101684.1, read on the forward strand.
GGTACAGATATTTGCATCTAAATATTTAAAGAGTCTTCATAACTTCATGAAATTTTTAATCACTTGAGGGGGCAAAAAATTCACAGGTGCGCGTACCAAAATAATCCATTGTAACTCGCACCGATGCCACACAAAGTATCTGATACCTTATATAAATTAAAAAAAGATTTATATATTCTAAATGAATTAATTTTCGACCTTTATTTTAATATTTGGCGCACCAATGCTAAGTAAAGTGTTCTCCAATTTTTTGCGGAGAGGGAGGGATAGTGCTTTCATTAGAGAAAATTTTGGAGAGACTACATAGAGAGACTATATTTTGGAGACTACTGGAGAGACTATACCCTTTGTATTTTTAAAATATGCATCAACTTTAAAGAAATCTTGTAGATTTAATTTTTTTAATTAATTTATTTCTCTTACAATATTTTACAGAAAAATGTTAATTCCTAAAGATAGCTGATAAATTCTATTTTTTTCAAGATGTCACTTATTAGTGGTAATTAGATAGGTATTAAAGTAGTCGATAATTTTTAATTTTGGAAATCATTTCAAATTTCTCTATTACCCTATTTAACATATGAAGAGGAAACAATAAATGCATAAACGTTTTTCTCCAGATTCACTCTGAATGAAAATCTCCTAAAAGAATTTTTCAACGTAAGAAGATAAGAAATCGAATCGTATCTTCGAAAATAATTTTTTACTGAAGATGCATCTCGCAGTTTTCTTCCTTGTGCAGAACAAAACTCGTCCTATCATGCAAATATGTGAGAAAGGAGAATATGAATATATACGAGGGGAGAAGAGTTGAGCATAGAATTTTCCAGCACCTCTTTTTAATTAAATGCTTTCCGGTTATTTTATTTTGTTGCATATTCTTAATTATTAGAATAAATTTATTAAATAAAAGCATGAAAATGCATTTCAGTGGGAGTTTAGTTTAGTTTAGTTATATTAACGTAACGTTTGAAGCAACACTAGGGCTATTTTGGGACGGAACTCGTAATTTTGAACCGCGGTCAGATGACGCGGACGACACCTGAGCTGGCACCCTCCTCTCCACACCACACCAGTGGTAGGACGTTTGGTCAGAACGGATTTAACGTGCAATAGACCCCCTTACACGACGGTTCTTCGGTGGAATCGGGTCTCAAACCCGAAACTCTCCGGTTCCGAACCCGAGACCTTACCACCAGACCACCGCGGCCCCGCATTTCAGTGGGAAGATAATCATACAAGACTGGATTTGTGTTCAATTAATTAGCCCTCCATTAGTCATATCTAATATGGCACGGTGTGGAATATTTTTTTCAAGAGAGAAAGATAATAACAATATATTTCAATTAGTACTCCCACAAACTGAAAACTGAACATTTCTCAAGCGAAACTTCGTTTTTGACCTTGATTTATTTTCTGACTTTTATGACAGTTATTTGTCGAGTAATTAACATTTCACAAGTGGTGACAGAATCGTACCCATTATTTTAAGTGACAGCGGTTAAAGGAGAGCTAAATTAGTTTACGCTCATAAATAATATATTCTTACCCGCAGCACTAGCCAAAGCGTGCTGTTCTAGTGTCATCTCCCCGGCCACCAAAGATCGGAAAGGAGAATGTCGGAACGCGTGCTCCCTGAGGAGAGTTTCAACCGATTCCCTGAAACGAAACACAAAAATATTGTTGAAATTATTTGATTC
>JAPMOR010101684.1:242182-294200 GCA_026543865.1 Argiope aurantia
AAATATCTCCACAAATTTTATAGGTAACTCCATGAAACGTTTTTCTATATTTTTTATTATGATATAGTGTACATTTTTTAGCTGGACTTTTCGGCCGATCTTCTTTATTTCTTGAGTAATTTTTTTGTAATTTTCTTATTTCGTCTTTAGGGGAGCTGTAACGTGTCTCACTCAATTCAACATAATCACTTTACTATAGGTACATGTTACTTCCCTAGGTTATACGAAGACGGCGTTTTGCCTTTTAAGGGCTTCAAATGGCTTTACTAGTTGTGTGTTATATATACACAATTTCCCATGCGAACATTGAAGGTAAATTTCTTTTTCTTTTCTTTTTTTCTTTCTTTTTAGTTAGGTGCCTTAATGTTTCCTTGCATCATAAAAATTTAAATTTATCTTTAAGATATAAAAGAGAAAGCCAAGGACCATGTTATTGTAGCAATTAATAGGTTCCTTCAAAGAAGGGCCCCTTTTTCCTTTCCATTAATAAGAGTTATAATTAGTGATGACGCTGTATTTGGACTTCCCCCGCCTTTTATCTTTGGACGAATGTTGATTCTTATCTATCGCCATTGCAAAAATGCTTTTTTGGTTAAAAGTGGTATAAGTATTCGAAGATTTTTAAATATCGAAAGACGTGAAATGACGCTTACTGCCAGAAAACTTTCATGAAAAGTGAAATTTTTTGACAGAGATCTATATTTTCCTAAAATATATACACATATATAAATTTAATAATTTTAGAAAAATCCACATGAAAACTAAACCAAAAAAATCACATCTGTTTGAGAAAATTTATCCGTGAAAAGAAATATACTTTACACTAGGAACATATATATGATGAATTTTTGGTGAAACACAGTTTTGACCTATGGTCCTTTGATTCCCAGGACGAACATACATCTGACCACCTACGCTTTTCGTAATGACTTGTACTGTAGTGAATGAATTTTTTTGTCCATCTACTTCTTGAATATCCAGTTTTCTTTTTCTGTGAAGAATGTTTTTTTTTAGCGTGGAAAGATAGAATAATTAAATCGTGATTTATTTTGATTTATCCTTTGATATTTCTGAACAAAACACGAGCGTTAAATTAATTCATCGTCATTTATAAAAGTCATTTATATTTACAAATAAAGCAGAATTAAACTATGTTGCGTTACGTCAACACCAATCACAAATTTTAATATGACTTCTAATATTTAAGCACAATAATGATTTCACATTTCCAGGATTTTCAATCAGTTAGTCCTCGAATTTTGCTTAAATTGTAAAATTCTTTTTTTAAATCATAAAAAGAGGGTTAGTTAAGCTTTAACCAGTTACTTTGACTCACCCTTTTGTACTTCTGAACGAATCCAAAGATCTGGAAACGATGTATTCCATTAATTCAATTTATACCAATTCTCTCTAAGAGTGAAACGAGGGGCCTGGCCAAAGTCAAGGAGCGGCTGGAGACGACAAATCAGGTTCTTGGTGTTAAAAATAAAATTAGCTGCTTATGAAAAATTAAAAGGCTGGTGTGGAGGCACCCCCAAATTAGCGCTGAGCCGCGGTGATTTGTTGTGTTTTCTCCCATCCAAAGTAATCCACGCTTTCCTAAATCAGAAGTGATTTACGATACGAGCTGCATGACTGGCTTACGACGGAACCACCTTTTGGTGCTGCACTTGTCGAAGGCAGCCTCTTTCCGAAATTAACGGAACCTTATTCTATTAAGTGATTATGGAAAATGTTTTTATCTTCAAGACTTAATGAGATTGGGGAGAGGTGTTCTGTTGAGCTTGTTATGCTGAAATATCTTTTCAGTGTTTGCCAATGTACCAAGCATCAGAAATGATTATTGTCTTAATTATTACATTTAGGATATTTAAGGCATTACTTGCAGTAAAGCCGCGAATAATATTTAGAAACTTAGTATTCGTAATTTTCAGTTGTTTCGTTTGTTCAGGCATAATCTTAGAGGAAAATTCGAAGCACTCTAAGATTTACTCTTCTGCAATATTTTCTAAAACTTACCACCTTCGGCGAACAGCTGTCCTTCAACCAAATTAAATGTAATAATTAGTCATGTCAATCAACTTTAATAAACTACATTTTATCACAACAGCCAAAGAAAGCACTATTTTAAACAATACATGTACAATAAATACAGAGCATTCTGATTGGTGAGTAAAACTGGTTAAGTGATCAACATAGGTCCAGTTGTTGAGGACGATTATAGGCTCTTTGATTTTTTTCTAATTATTTTAAATATATCGAAGAACTGGATACACTTATTGACATTTGCCACTTCAAAGCCTTACTTTATGGCATATTTCGAAAATAGAATTTGATGAGGGATAGAGGGCCATTGATGGTTTATCTAGGGGCCATGAACATTCATATAAAATAAAAATTGAAGAAATCGGAACAGTGGTTGGGCTAGCGACCTCGTACTGTCTTTTTACCCCATAAAGAATGTACACTGAAGGATAATTTTTGAAAAATATCTTCAAAATAGAATTATTTAGTGGTGGACACTTGCACATATCTAGGCATCATCAGTTTCCATTAGAAACAAAAACTCACTAGCGAAATCGGACTATTGGTTGGAGCTGAGGAACTGGTTCTTTAATTTTACTTAAAATTTTAAATATTTAGACATATTTTTTCAATTCCTATTATTAGCTCACTCTCTCTTTCTATATATATATATATATATATCTTGTTCAAATTTTCAATCGTTAATAGAATACTTTTTATTCATCCATTCAAGTTCAAATACATTTTTTTAAACTTGTAGTGGATGACACTTGTTGTTAATATAGTTTTTCAAATATTAATTAATTAATTAAATGTGTTCAGTAATTTCTATTTGGTTGCCAAAGTCGCCAAATCTGTCACCATGTCGCCAAATGGTCGCCAAATGTGTCGCCAAGCTTTATTTTGCCACTTAATATTGTAATTCTGTCATATGTGTATACATATTTATATTAATTATAATTATTTAATAAAAAGTAACTAAAATAGAAAAAATTTGTTGACATAAGTAGGAATTGACTTTTTTTTAAATATATTACTTGTTTAGAAATAACGTCTTAAATATCCTATACTAGTGCAAAAAAACCATGAGAGCTCAATAGGAAATATTTGTGTGCCGTGAATGTCATAATCAAAAAGACTGATCCATCAATAAAACTTGCTTTGAGATGAAATTAATTTAGCTTAATTTTAATTACATTTAAGTCCTGTTTTTAAACTGCTCTACTAAAATATTTTAAGATGAACTACATAATTTTGAATTGTAATTGGATGTCTAACACGGCATGTGAATACGCACTCTTGCTTTCCAGCTTTCATAAAGATGAGAGCTTATTTTTTTTTATCCTCTTATCAAAATGTAGGAAAAATTAATAAACTTTTTTAATATTTTATTTGTTATTTGTTTTTGTTTCTTTAAGCCTAAAATTCACTCCTAATACACACAATTCTGATGTACATTAAAAAAATTTAATATGCTACTTTTTCACAATTTAATAGATTAAAAAATATGTGAATAGGGATGCGTAATTCCCATGGATTCTTCATTCATAACCTAACTAAGAGAATTCATAGGAATATGTGATGTAATAGTATGTAGAAGCTTAATCGACGACTTCTTTACCGCTATTTGAGATGAGACATCTACAATTATATCCTTTGGTCTACATATAACGCAATTCTTCTAAGCTCTTGAAAACTGTTAGTGCTACATAAGAAAATCAGCTTTTGGGATAGCTTCTTTCTTCCAACATGTAGAGAAATTCTACTACAATACTTCAATGAACAACATTAACAGGTACTTCATTTACCACCCTTATTTAATGCTAGAAAAATAAAAGCGCTGAATGGCATGATAAGTCAACCATCTAACTTTCCGACCCGCCCGAAGGCACACGGATTTAAACCAAAAAACTGAATGACCGGACCGCCGCAACAGCAATTGGAGGGAACTGTGGTCGAGTCCTAAGGGCCATCACCGGCCATGGTACAACCCTTCCCGAAGGAAGCACGTACGTACATCGATGGGAGGAGTTAGATCCCCCACCTATTAGTGTTCCCTCCAGGGTGGCGAGATCCAACCACCATGCCGGAAGCATCTCATCCTCATTTCGAGGTGCCCCTCCCCGGGAGTAAGAATGGCATGATAAATAAGAATAATATAATTAAAATAATTAAGAAAAATGATTGGTTTTTGGTTTAATAATGGTGTGAGATCGAGGGGTCAGTTATTACGCAAACATTTTTTGAGTAACATGCGAAGGCAGGTAAATATAACATACATATTAACATAATAAACATAAAAAATATGCATATATATTTAAATTGATTCATTATTATTAACCCAGAAAGGACATGACAGTTAGCATTCAGTTAGGTCAATGAAGTTATCAGCAAAATACTACGTTGAGTGCCTTGTCGGCGAAATAATTGTGGATTAAATAATCGTGGCTGAATTTTATGTACAAAGAATTCTATCGCACTAAATATTTTACAGAAAAATAAATATTTTTAGAACAGTTAGATATGTTATTGTTGCTGATTATCTCCCTTGAACTGAAAACGAATTTAAACCAAGTCCAAGAAAACGGAGAGGCAAGGTGCAGTAGTTTCTGAGAGTAAAGGCTCTTGAGCACCCGAGATGTCTGACTTGTAGCTCATATAAAGATGACACTCACACACTCGCTTGCACAATCCTTTTTTACATGGAAGCTTTTTCACACACCTCACAGATAGAACACAAGGGGAAGAACAACCATGCCCGCACCAGGATTCGAACTCGGAACACCCATAAGACGGGGAAGACGCGCTACCCCTAGGCCAGGAGCCGGCGATTTAACATTTAAAGAATTTCAAATTTGGATCGAGCGTCTGTCGATCTGCTCGTTCACAAGCATGTAAACGTAGTAACAGCGACTTAATCTGATAATTGATCTTATCATTAAAATAGTTTGGTATGGAATTCTGAGTTTCATTTGGTTGACAAATGAGCGTCCAAAATGCATATTCGGTTTTCTTCATTATTATACGAAGCACTAAAGGCTCATGTAAGGGATTTTGAAAATGGGTGCTTCTTGCATTGATGTTTTTTTCTGCATTAGATTCGCGTGAATTTTATCTTTCAGCATATGTTTGCGCGTTTCTTCTCTTTTTCTGTCACTTTTCTTTTATCATCCACTTCCTTTGTTTAACTAATTACTACACTAATGTGAGATGGCAATTTACCTCAAATACAGCACAGGGCAGAAACTTATTTTTTAACATATTAAGTAAAGAGGAAATTAGTTCTCAAATTTTACTCAACATATTTTTTACAAATTTCAATCAATTTCAATCTCAATCGATAGAATTCGTTTTAAATCCCTCATGAAAAATCTAGTTAATATTCGAAAAAATATATAAATTAAAATCCGCATAATTTAATTAAATATTAACTCCCCTCTTCGCCCCCCTCTAGTATTCTATGCTTGATTATTAGATTTATTCCATTGTTAACTTAATAATAATCATTGGTTATATTTCAGTTGATATTGGATGTAGAATGTTTCAACAATAACTCTTTTTATTGTTGTTAGTAGAAATGCTACTGTTTAATGTTAAACAAAGGCACAAAATACAAACAATATAATAGATGAAACAATGCATCCACCTTCTGCTTCTCTGTTAAGAATCATTTCTCTTTTTGCAACTGATCGTTGTGTGACTATTTTTTTGCTGAGCTATGCTTGGTGCGTTTTGTGAACATTTCCACGAGGCTACGGCCATCGTTGGGTGGATCGTCCTATGGACGATCTTGGAACTGTTGAAATATTACATGTTCCCCCACTTACCCTCAATCGGAGATCTGTTTTTCGATCCCGATTTGGATCAAGATGTTGATACACCATCTGATCCACCTGCGACTAGAGTAGAATCCGTCCCAGTGGTTCGCTCCTACACGGTATTTAGGATTTGCCAGGCTTTAGAACTTCCAGCGAAACTGGCTCCATCTGCAATCCAGATGTCAGATATCCCTGTTGTAGAATCCTATATGGTCTACAAGCTGTGTTCTGCTCTGGGTTTGCCTGCACGGATGGCTCCTGTCGGAGTGCCAGTAGTAGAATCTTTTGAGATCTACCAGTTCTGCTTAGCCTTGGATATTCCAGTGAGATACCGATCGCAGAAGGACGCAGTTTAACATCAAAACTGTCGTCGGCTGCCCGATGCAGTTTTCAGATCAGAACTGTCTTCGGATGCAGCGATGGAGGGTGGGTGGGCGGGGAACGAAAGTAGCCCACCTCCACGTGGTGTTCCCTGGGCAACGGTGCAGTTCTTTGGAACTGCATCGGCTAAGAGGCTACTCAAGTATGAAACAAATAATGAACTTTTTATTTAGTTTGGCAAAACTACACATCTAATTTTTGATTTTGCGTTTTAATGCCCCCAAAATTTCATTACAAATATCACATTTAGAACATACAGAACGTGTATTTATGGTAACAACAACTGCAATGTTTTTTTAGATTTACGTAAGAATTATATATTTTCAATCCTAAAAAAATAAAATAAAAATTTAAAATATGTTTTTGACAAAGAATTGCTGCAGAACTCGCACATACAGAAAATCAGTCGCGTTGACAATCGTAAATCTGACGGAGGAATCTTATAATGACTCGAATTTGAAAAATTATAGTGACAAAATTTACAAATTCATAACATAATTCGTCGCCGTATATTTATAGCCGGTTATGACAAAGTAGATTAGAGGTCTTATGGTCACAGCCGGCCTTCTCTTAAAAGGGGCCTGGATGCAAGAATTCATTTGGGGCCCTAATTCTTTGTAAAAAAAAAAATCTGAACATGTATTGTTAATGCATGTTTATTTAATGCGTGAGTTTGTTTTTGTTAATACATCACTTCCGAAAAATTACAATTTTTTGCAATTTCTTTTTGGATGCTTAATACAGCAAGTGCATTTAAGCGTTCTGAACACATGCTTGACCGAAGATAATTCTTTATTGATTTTAATTTACTGAAAGAGCCCTCAGTACTTGCTGTAGTAACTGGCAACGTAAAGAATAGTTTTAACACAGTTAATACATTTTGAAATAACTCATTATAATTATTATTTAGCATGCACTGCAGTATGTCTTGTGCATTATTTGCATCTCTTTCATTCAAAATCAAATCCCGCAACAAACAAATTTCTTGAATTAGGTTTTCATCTACATCTGTGTTATAGAACTTTACAAAGTTTTTGGAACATTTCTCTAATATATATTTTTCTAAAGTTGTTATATCAGTGATTAATTTGAAATCAAAAATACTATTTGGTATACTTTTAAACCCATCTTCTATTTGTGCAATAACAGTACCAGTCACAGTGTTAAAAAGAATGATATTTAAATTCTTCTACCTTCTATAACTTCGGAACATAATCTTTTCCTTTTTCGAATTCAGGGAAAGGAAAATGTTTTTCAGGAAAATTTTCAAATTATGTGTTAGCACTTTTGCTGCGTCGAAAAATGTGTTATAGTTTGTTCTTAAATTTTGGATTTTACTTTTTAATTTTATTGACTAAATTGAAAACCGAGTCAAGAACAATTATTTCTGCTTGAAATAGTTTATTGATAGTGTTAATTTTGGAAAACATTGCAAACAATAGAATTAAACATAAAATAAATGACATTTCTTGCACCTAATAACAGACAGGGTGAAGAGCAACCATGCCCGAACCAGGACTCGAACCTGGGATGCCCAGATCACAGGGAAGACGCACTACCCCTAGACCAGGACGTCGCCACAGTTTAACCGCGTTCCAACGACCTCTGGCTTTAAGGATATGGTCATAAATCTTCTAACTGCCCCATTGTTGGACCACCCCCTCCTGTGGACGCGATCCGGAGTTTCCCGCAAATTGTGTTTGTTTGTAATTATGGCACTTGCCACGGACAAGCCCCGCCATCAGAGACAGCCGAATTTAAGCCTGAGGGGGTGCGTCTCTTGTTTCTATAGTAGCGCCAACTAGGGTCAAGAGTACGACTTAGCTACTCACGCATCACTCGTTCGCTTGCACAACCCCTTTTTACAGGAGGGCACATTCACACATCTCACAGATAGAACAACGAAAGAACAACCATGCCCAAACCGGGACTCGAACCCGGCACGCCCAGATCACGAGGAAGACGCGCTACCCCTATGCCAGGACGCCGGCTCGCAAATTGTTGGTAAACTGAACAGATATCAAAGAATCCCGGAAAACGGCAAGAGAGGCGAAAGAGGGGAAAGTGTGCTCATCTGGAGACAAACATAGGTCGTTGGAAAGGGGATTTAGATATATAGAACCATAGAACAATTCGCTAAGTAAATATTTAAATCATAAACTAACCAGTTGGTTCTGATAGGCAGTGACTGCCGTGAACACTGTTTCTGGAAAGATGTAAGTCCTGAACCTTTCTTGATCTAGATCCGAAATGATAGGCGATCCGTGGCTGTCTTGACGCAAAAGTACCAGATGAATGCGAGGCTGGTACTTGTGCATGGAGTTGAGCACAATCTATAGTAGAAAAGAGAGAGAGAGAAAAAAAATTTTATGTGTATGCATCATTATTTGCAAGCAATAAGGACACTATATAAAGAAAACTATTACTTTGATTTCCATTAAACTCAGAAAATTAGAAGGATGTATTGTAATATTGCATAAACTTTATCAAAGCTAAATCTTACACTAAGAATCTATTTATTTGGTCATACTAAGATAAGTGAGAATGAATGTTATTTAACTTATTTTGAAAATTACATATGTAAGGCGTTTGAAAGATTCAAACTTTTTCCTTATGCGAGCTACCCCTTTTCCATACAATGACGAGTCTGATTCGTGCATCGGATTACTGAACTTTAAATTTTAAAACTGTAATTACGTTCAAATATAATCCAAAATAAAAAAATTCACTTAGAAATGCTTTAATAACTGAAATGCTTTTTGTATCATTTTAGGATTAAAATAACAATAAATGTCCCAAATAATATATATCATCTAATTAGAAAGTTAAGTAAATTCGTATGTCGAGGGGTTAACGTTTCCTTTCCTTTCAGAAATCATGCTAATTAAACTGATTGATATTGTGTACATCTGAAATACAGTTATTTCTATATTTCCTCATTCAATTATATTTGATGCAATTTATGAAATTGTTAATCTAAAATAAGAATAATAATTTCATGTAAAGAGCAGAATGTAGTTAGAAAGCTGATTCTAGTTTTCTGTCTTCAAAGGATTAGACAAGATGCTTTAAATCAAGTATTAATTGTTTTACTTATCATGATATCTTTGGAAATATACTATACGATCGGTTTCCAACAAATCAGTGATTCATATAAAATGGGACAAAGAAAAAAAAAACATAATACAAATTTGGTAATTTGATTCATTTATTTGAAGCAAATTTATTCTGAAACTACAAATTTACGAGTTTTATCTGGCAACAGCGACAATTCTTCCAGTGACGAAATCGCCACTAGAAGAAAGCGTTCGCCGTCGTCATTGTCAAAATGGCGTCATCCATGCAGGAGAAACCATTTTGTATTTTGGAATATGCCAAAACGTTTTCATTCATCGTCGCTCAAAGATATCTTCGCACCGCATTGGGTGAAGAACCATTGCATCATCACAACATCGGACGGTGAGTAAAACAGTTTCAGAACTCGGGTAGGCTTATGTAAAAACAAAAACAATGACCAAAACAACAACAACAACAACAAAAAACCCTTAGCTTATCCACTAAAACTGAATTGATTGAAAAAATTCGCAAAACGTTTTCACAAAATTCCAAAAATATACCTCAAACAACAATATTGGCGTAGATAGGCACACATAGAACTGCTGTAGAAACTTGGATAACTGTAGTTTCCTAGTGAATTTGTTTTATCAATATAAATTAATTACAGCTTCTATGGGAATGCTTTATTTTTGTCCCATTCAAATCCCACCTTGTATAGCGGAATCTTTCATGCCTTTATATCTGTATATAGCAAAACAATTGAACTAAAAATGAATCCCACCTGACTGTACCGGCCATCTGCGTACATCCTTTTTTGTCATTTGGCTCGTAGGTTTCCCTGCAGGCCGGTGCGTCGGAAAAGAGCAGGAATGTTATGGTTCTGATGTCGTAGACGAGTAATTGTTATAAATTTCGTGAAATAAATCTAAGTAATGAAACTTATGAAAACTTATCTTTCCTTAGCTAAAGAAATTTGCCACACAGTTCTCTCTGTTTTTATTTGTTATTAGTAACATCGTAATACAGTTAAAAAAATCTTTCTTAGTGGAAATTGTTTCTTAAATAGACACTAAATGCTAATATTCGCAGATGTAACGGATATAGAAAAGGGTTGTTAATTAAGACAAAGCGTTAATTTAATTCAGGTTTGATTTAATTTCAACTACTTTTTTTAATGAAAGTTGATCATCATAATACTATGCTAAACTGTGGAACAACAATAATTGTCAAATGGAAGTTTTTTCGATTCATGAATTCGGACAGATTGAAAAATACTTGTATACATTTTTCAATGGTTTTATTTTTTTTGACAAGTATTAAAATTTTTATTTAATACTTAAAGTCCATTCACATATTTTCCTGGTATTTCTGTCTGCGTAATGCATAAGTAGAATCACAAAAATATCCACTTAAATTGAAAAAAAATATATATTTCCCCAAAATTACTCCTGTTTTATTTAAACTATCCCCGTTCGATTGTCCATTGCATATGTCCTTTTAATGCCTATAATTTTATTAGTTAAAATTTTCCTCTCCGATAAATATCCTTTTATTGAAATGAGGAAGCTGATGCGACAACTTTTGAATCCCCCTCCCTCTTATGCGACATTCGATAACAACTACAGTTGACTGCTTTGAAAGTGTAAACCAATAACTTAAATCAATAAAATTGATATTATGCATTTTTTCCACATCAAAGCACAATTCGAATTGACTATTTTCCAGGTTGAAAGAAAATGATAAAAGTGAGCACTCTGTTAAATGAATATTTTCTATAAAAGTTTTTTTTTTTTTGAGAAATTAAAAATTTTTTTTTATTGGTAACTAGCTCTTTTTGCTGCCTCAGAAGAAATAATTTTAGAAATATCGTTTAAAATAGCTATCTTGTTTAATTAAGGATGATAAAAAGAATAATATTCATTTTCTTGTCGACAATGAATACATTCAATCGTATTGAATGATATATAAAACAGAAGTATAAATAATATTTATTCTTTTTTTACTTTATTATTAAAGTTTACTTTAGGATAGACACTATTTTTTGTTTTTCCATCTTCAGCAAAAGTGCATTTTTTGGCTGCCCGACTCTTGAGCATCCAACATACAGTTGGCCATGAGAAAAACGCTGATTATCTAAGTTCAAAACAATAAATTGGGAAAGTTTCATCGGTATCGAAATGGTTGGTCAGTGCATAAAATACGAACAAACAAACATTCATTTTTATATATTAGATTTGATCGAATTCTATTTTTTCCAGGGTTTAAATCTTGCCAGACATTTTCAAAACTCAAATATTATAATGAAGTGAGGTCATCAAAATGTTTGTACTTATAATATCTTAACATTTTAATGGTAGCACGTCTTCGTAGTCAAACATCACCAGGGCCAGCAACTTTTTTTGAAAAATTTATTAGAAAAAATTAAGGCGGAACAATCCTTTTTACTGATATTAAATATTAGCCATAATAGTTTTTAATATACTTTAGGAAACAGTATATTTTTGTACATTGCCGCATTGAAGAAAGACAGTTGAATCTCCATGGCCAAATGGTCATGGCACTGGTCTCATGATCAAGAGACCTGGGTTCGAATCCCACTAGAGACAATGCGATTAATAGTATATGTAAATACTTAATTCCTTGATTTTATGTTTTCCTTTATTTCATGTTCCAGAAGATACTGGACATTTCTTTAGTTTGCCAGACAAGTGTTCTGGACTTTTCTTACTGTCTCCAGAAGAGTATTCTGGAACTTTCTCTGCTTGTATGAAAGCAGAAGATTTGTCAGTTACTGTACCATTAGGCCCATAAGTCCAGGGCATTCTATGACGCCAGGACGCAAATCTACCAGGACCTTGGAGATAGCCTTGCTACGCAAGGCGGGCGCTCCAAAAAGTCTACCATCATCGAGTTACTGTGTTCAGAGTTCAGTTAATAAATTGGTTTAGCTCTACCTCTTGTGCGTGTCATTGAGTTCTATACTATAGTTCTACGTGACAATATTGCTTCGATCGCGTAAAAGAAAAAAGACGTAGATAGATTAATACATTCTTTCAACCATGTTCCAATACTCACGTGCCCTTGTTTGTCCATTTCATTGTTGGTCAGCTTTACTTTCTCGAAGGAGACCACCTGTTTGCGAAGCTGATCTGCGGTGAAGGGGCAGTCGGGGTGAGTATAGAGTCTGGCAGGAGACGGTGGGTCTGCCTTCCCAGCGACCAACCACGATGATCTGTGGTACGCGTACCGGTACCTCTTCTGGTCCACAGGCACGATGTCGAGAAGAACGGCGTATTTGGCGGAGAGTGCGCTTGGGCTGCAGAATTCCAGACCGGTGAACGATATCCTGAGAGTTGGAAACATGCGCCTGAAATTATAAATATCTTTAATAATAAAAGTTTATAGTTAAAAACTTCAAATCTCAAATATTCACCTTCTATTAGCCGTTTCAAATATTTTTAATAACGATAAAAGACTTAACATATTTCTGTGTTTTTGCGTTTTTAGTAGGTGTGGGTATTCTTTGGAATAAACCGCAACCGTAAAATATTTTTTTGCAAAGAAAAATTTCGAATCGTGGACGCGAGCACCTCCTAGATATATGAGTGCATATATTTATGAAAATTAAGTCACATTTAAGTATTTTTTCGAAGATAATTCAGGAAAATAGAATATAAACGATTTTTACTCCATCTTAAAATTCAAAAATTACGTTTTCAGTTATTTTAATTTTGTTTCAGTGTCATTTTCATTGAATTTTAATAGTTAAGAACATTTTTAGTATAATTTAGAATTAAATTGTGTGTTTCTGTAATCAAAATCAAGCCTTTTTCATTATTTCTAGGAATATTTAACCACTTAATTTACTTTCAGCGCTATTTCACTAAATTTTAAGGGTGAAATATATTTTTAGTATAATTTAAACTTACATTATTCATGACTAAAATAAAATTCAAACCATTTTCATAATTTTTAGAATATTTAACCATTTGTTCGCAATATTCATGAATATTATTGAACCCAACCATTTTATAGCTATTCGAATTCCATATATTTACTGTTTAAGTTTTAATTACCTTTTTGAAAATTTTATTACAAAATGTGCAAGTTGCGATGGAATTTTTTAAAAAAGTGTAGGAATAGTTGAAAACCTGAACGACAATCAAGTTGGTGTTGAAAATAAATTGGTAGTTGGAATTGAAAGTGGATGGTTGATACTAAAAATAATTTGAATTTCAAAATAATTTTAAAATCGTATTTTTGGTTATGATTTTGAAAGACAAAATAAAAAAACATTATATAAAAAAATCATAAAACAAATAAGTTGAAAATGACATTTTTGATTAGTTTACAAGTTTTTTTTAATCAGTGTCAGTAGAGAGTGTTTTTTTCATATTGATATATAGACTAAATTATTTTCTTGTGATATTTTAAATGGTATTCTTATTTGGAAGTATAGAAAACAATTGTAAATAGAACATTCTTTATCATTCTATTTAAAAAATCATTAAATAAACTATGAAAATTATATGTTAATAAATGGGAATGATCTCTTCGAAAATCCCCCCCCCCCTCCCATATTCTATAATAAGAGATGTTATCTCAGAGAAAGCCTGGCATGGAATTGGCGCAAAGTAGTTAAGAAATATTATTCTTTGGCATGATTTAACATTTTTACTGTATTTACTGGGTAATTCTTGGGGATTTTTCAAAGATTAATCTCTGGTATGCGGTTAATAAGATAGTTCTTCCCAAATGATTTGAGGGGCCGCGGTGGCCTGGTGGTAAGGTCTCGGCTTCGGAACCGGAGTGTTTCGGGTTCGAGACCCAATTCCACCGAAGAACCGTCGTGTAAGGGGGTCTGTTGTACGTTAAATCCGTCCTGACCAAACGTCCTCCCGCTGGTGTGGTGTGGTGTGGAGACGGGGTGCCAGCTCAGGTGTCGCCCTCGTCATCTGACCATGGTTCAAAATGACGAGGTCCGTCCCAAAATAGCCCTAGTGTTGCTTCAAACGGGACGTTAATATAACTAAACCAAAACCAAACCCAAATGATTTGAAAAATAAAAATAAAAAAACCTGACAAAACTACATTTGTAATCAGAATTGTTATACCAAATTTCATATATTTAAGTCATTGCATTTTTGAGATACAGCGTTTACATGTTTTTGAAAGTACGGACCGATAGACGGCCAACCCATCTTTGGATTTGATTCGAATTGTTATAGGTGTCTACATATAGATGTTACGACGGTGTATAAAATTTTATCAATCTGGCTCTCTTTGTTTTGTAATTATATTGTTAATTTACATTCGAACAACTTGACAGACAGACAGACTTCTTTTGAACTGAGTTTGCTCAAAATTTGGTAGAAATTTACAAATTCGGTGTAAAGACCGAAACGATAGAAATCAAATTTGACACAGAAGTATAATACAAAATGTCACACAATAACATATTACATATGTCAGATTTAAGTTAGTTTTAGTTTAGTTATATTAACGTCCCGTTTGAAGCAACACTAGAGCTATTTTGGGATGGACCTCGTCATTTTGAACCGCGGTCAGATGACGAGGACGACACCTGAGCTGGCACCCCCCTCTCCTCACCACACCACACCAGGGAGAGGACGTTTGGTCAGGACGGATTTAACGTGCAACAGACCCCTTTATACGGCGGTTCTTCGGTGGAATCGGGTCTCGAACCTGAAACCCTCCGGTTCCGAAGCCTGTCAGATTTAAATCATTACGTTTTGGGGTTATTGCGTTTGCATATTATGAAAGTGCAGATCTACAGATGGTCAACCCTCTGTTGGATTTTACTCAAAACTTGAATCTACAATATAGATGCTAAATCTATTTACCGAATTGTAAGCGAATCTCTTTGTTTTGTAGTTATTGCGTTAACTTATATCCGAACTGCCGGACAGACTTCCTCTGAAGGGAGAATGCTTAATATTTGATAAAAATCTACAAATTTGTTGTAATGGCCATATACCATATTTCATACACCTAGCTCAAAATTTTTTTTGAGTTATTTTTGTCACAGCCAGACATATTTCCAAAAATGAGTTTCTCCAACTGAGGGAGGTCTAAAGGTGGAGATGTGTCAAAATCTATAACCCGACTTTTTTGACGATTGCATTAATTTTTCTACACTTCGAATGCCAGAAATAAAAATGGATGAAAACGATCCTTAGCTCTGTTCCATCCCCTCTATTCTTTTAGCAATTTAGCGGTTCATAGCTATCCATTAACCAAAATATGCGCAATATGTAAACAAACCAGGAAAATCTTCATATTCCTCCAGGAAGGAAAAAAAAAAAAAAAAAAAGCGGCCTCCCGACTGTTTTTCGCTTGAGATAAAAAAGGGCTCAACGTGCTTCTATTGCCCCCTACATTAACAAAATGAAAGAAATTTCTGCTCGCAGTTTTTGCTTCTGAATGTGTTTTCTACTCAAGACCGCATTTCTCGGATCAGCATCTGTGCTATCGCAAGAGCGGAAGGCGCGAACGAAAAATGATCCTTATTTCTTCATTCGCCTTATCTGCTATCTAGAGCACCTTCTTCACCAGTTTTTGGAATATTTTCTGCCGCGCCGGAAATCATGAGATACTTTTCGGTCAGATCGTGGAGCTGGCAGCGATAGCGAATAAGAGTCGGCTCTCGGTTTTCGGAGACGAGTGAACTAAGACTCTTTTTCAGGTTTCTGTGTGAATGGTTAACCACTCAACCGGTATTCTCTTCCATCATATCAACATGGAATTCTTTATTCTTGTATACGAAATATAAAGAAAGTATTGTATTCGTCATAAAAACTCGAGATTTTGGCGAATCTTCATATCTCCCTGAGTTGGAGAAAAGCATGTTTGGCATTCCGTCTGTCTGTGATAAGGATAACTCAAAAACATTTTGAGCTAGACGTATGAAATTTGGTACATAGCCTTTCCACTGAATTTGTAGTTGCCTATCAAATTCTGACCTAATTCCATTCAGAGGAAGTGCGTCTGTCCAGTTATTCGAATATAAGTTAACTCGACAGTTACGAAATAAATAGAACTAGATTGATAAAATTCTATAAACAGATATACTCAGAGGTCATATACCAATTTTAAGGTTACTGTTAATATACTAATTAAACACCTACGGAAGTTTTAGTCAAATCCAAAGATGTTGGCCGTCTGTCGGTCTATACTTTCAGAATGATATAAATAAAATAACTCAAAAACGCAATGATTTAAATATATCAAATTTTGTATGTGATTTTGCGACTACAAATGTACTTCTGTACCAGCTTTTTCGGTTTCAGTCGACTGGAAAAAAGGTGAGTAAAACAGAAATTCGATTTTCGGAAACGATTAACTGCATATTAAGCATCAACCTCAAAACACTCACTAAGGATCACACAACAAATTCAATAAAAGTGCTAAATTCACGCCAAAGGTTAATATTTGGCAACTTTTCTACGCCAGTACCGTGAATGGTGCCACAGATTCTTTAAGATAACACCTTTATTAGAGAACATGTGAGAAAGTTTTGGGGGAACTACTCACCCTTGTTATACTTATAATTATTGGGCATTTATTAACATATATTTATTTATTTCTGATTAATAATATACTTTTAAGATGCTGTTCATATTAAAAAAAAACATTACATGTCTTTTTGGTATTCATTTCCAACACATATTTAAAATTTATAATGCTGTAAAATTTTTCCCATTTAGTTTTATTACTTCTTAATTGCTGCTCATTTTATATAGTGCCTATATTATTGATTTTTTTGGTGCTTGTCGGTTTTAAAAAGAACCAAAAAGTGCCAAGTAAAAATTTCGCTCATTTGGCGATTTCAATTGTTAAACTATATAGCATGTGATCAACAACTTGAGTATATTTTTATAATTTCGCGAAATCTTTTCTTGGCGCTTTTTGGTCGCCATTAAAACCGAACCGTACTGATTTTTTATTTATGTGGTACAAAATTTCAACTGATTGAGAGCCACTGCTCTAGAGGAATAGGAATTGGAACTCGTCCTCCATCTTTCTCGAAGTTGAAAACTTACCATCAATCTACCAAAAATAAATCAAAATCAAATTGATAACACGTTCCGATAACAGAGAATCTCTCATTATATAAAAAATAATGAAGAAAATAGTGGTTTATCATATAACTTGCTGCAGATAATTTTGCTAAATTGTCATGTGTTATTAAAGACACAAATAAGCATCGCACATGCCACCGGGATAGGAATATTATGCAACCGTAGAAGTTTTTATAACTAAACCAGAATTATCTTCATTAGTTAGAGTGGCAATTATAATATAAAAAGGGATGGAGAAACATACACACAAAGATAAAATGCAAAAAGAGTGTGATAAGAAAGACTAAAAATGGCCAGTTCGTGAAAATTCAGCAAGAAAGAATGATCTTTATCCCAATCTGTATAAACAGGGTGTTGCCGAATTCGACCGACAAATTCAGAGAAGTGATAGTAGGCATCAAAAGATTAAAAAATCACCATACAGCATAGGGTCCTAGGGTCCCAAATGATGTTTAGTAAATTAAAATCGCAAAAATATAGAGTGTCCAAAAATTGTTGGAAACTGTAAAAAATTAATTAAAAAAATAACAAATGATGTTTCAACAACGAATTTATTTTAAGTGAAAGCACATTCTTAAAAGCGTTTTTTCATTTAGATAACATGACGATTTGATGATTCAGGGGCCAACTGAATCATCAAATCGTCATAAATTCCTGGCAACTTCTCGGGCACCCTATAGTTTTGCGATTTTCACGTACTAAATGTCGTTTGGGACCCTATTTGGTTTGGGGATTTTTTTAATCTCTTGGTGCCTACTACTCCCTCTCTGAATTTGTCTGTCGCATTCGGCAACACCCTGTATAAAACGTTAATGTACTTGGCACAGAAATCCCTCTTATTGCTTATCGTCGAATGGCAACAATCAAATATAAACAAACCATTGTACGATTTTCAGACTGCTTCATTGAACGTTTTTTCAGCTACGTTGAATCGAGCGCCTCTCTTAGTTAAACAATTGAGCTGCAAGGAGGAAATAAGATATCAATGAAATCAAGAAATACGCTTCAAACTGAAAATTTAATCGAGCTAAAAAAAAAAAAGACTTAACCGTCGGCAGATGGGTAAAAGTTGACTTGCGTATGGATTGATGTTCATACCTTGAAAAACAATTATTTTACAAAAATTGTCTTTGTCTTATTATTTGTCAATTATTCGTCAAAAATTGTCTTTCAAGATTAAAAAAAATAACAACCCTTTTTAATAAAATCTATCTCATTTCCTGATTTTTTTTTCATAACTATAATAATATTGTTTGATTCAATCTTATAGACAATGCATGTTATTTTAGGAACAGGAATTGAAATTCATCTATAAAACATTCAATCGCGTACTTTTGCCAATCATTAGCTCCTTAGTAGGATTTTTAATTCGTAATCTATATAGTTTTTAATTTGCAGAAAATTGATTTAATTGAACTCATGTCCTTCTGTCGTATAATACAAGAAGGTGAATTTAAAAACATGCATTCCATAGTAATCATTTGCACACTAAAAATTTAATAATCTAGGCGACCAAGGTTAATAACCAGGCCGAAAGACGATTCGTTTCGGGAAAAGTATTCCATTGTCATCGTTCCCCACCCTCCCAAATTTAAGTGACGCTACTACCTGTGCATCTCATGTAACTGATCTTGGATATCCCTTCTTCATATACAATGGATTCTCGAATTAAACTACCTGGCCTGTTTTACTTTTTCTACTTGAGTATAAATTATTTCCTTTGTCCAGTAACATGAGGCCTAGCCACATATGGAGTCCGACACGCCCGAAGGCACACGGGAGCATCTGAATTACCGAGAACCGTGACAGCACATGCGGCAACTAAATTTGAATCAACACCAGCTACATTACAACCCTTTCAGTAGGAACCACTTCCCGTAATCCGTAGGGGGAGTCTTCTCATACCCCACCGAGCTGCATGAATCAACCAACATACTGGAATCTTCTCCTCCCCATATCTGAGGTGCCCCATCCGAGGGGATAGAGTGAAGAGATAAAAAAAAAGAATTTTATCTGTTGTTTATATCTATTAGTGCTATGGAGACGTAGTTGAATGACTATAACTAAAAAAATATTTTTCCCTCGGGATTCTTGAATAATTTACACTTGTATTCAGTTTTGCGCATCTTAGTATAGTAAAAAAAATGTGAATCTTACTTTTGGTGAGTTTGTATTTGATACTGGTTTTTAATTTTAATGACAAAAATCGTCAAAAAATTCGAACAAGGGATTTTGACATATTCTCACGCTTCAGATCTTGAATTCGAAAAATGCATTTTTGGCATTATGTCTATCGATCTGTAACAAAGATAATTCGAGAACTCATTGAGCAAGACGGATGAGATTTAGTATACGGCCTTTGCACCAAATTGGTAAATTTTTGTCAAATTTTGAGAGGAAAGAGGAAATCTGTCCGTCCGGCTGTTTGAATATAATTCGACACGATAATTACAAAACAAAGAGAATTCCTCAGATTTAATATATACAGTGTAGAACGTCTATCCACGTTCGAGTCAAATCCTACAAGGGCTTAACCATTTGACGGTCTGTATTTTCAAAATGGAATATCCTCGCGGCAATTCAAAAACGCAATGATTTAAATATACCAAATTTGTTATGTGATCTTCTGACTAAAATTATAATTCTGTGTCAAATTTTTATTTCAATCGTTCCGAAAAAAAAGGGGGGGGGGCTTCTAAATTACAAATTCGACTTTTAGACACTATTACTCGAATGACAAGGATTAATCACCAAAACACTGGCCAACAATGTGATAGGATCACATGATAGATTCAGTAAAAATGCTAAATTCATGCCAAAGGTTAATATTTCGTAGCTATTGCACACTAATGCTATGCGACGTGCATAAGCGTATAAGTCCAGCGCATATAGCCTATACAAGGCCATAATTATTTGCGGGGGGCGAGGAATAACACTCTTATTACAGAAAATGCGAGGAAATTTTTGTGTAGAACACTCACATTGATTGAAAGGAGGTCTAAAAGAACGAAATCGATCCAAATCAAGTGACCGAATTTTCTATAACTTTTATAGTTTATTTACATATGCTTTTGGTAAGCGAAAGTAAAATAGTAGGAAACCTGAGGAGATTTATAAAGCTGTTTGCTTTTATTGATCTTCTAGATTTGGAAATATACAAAATTAGATTGTCACCGATTTATTATTACATTCTAAATAATAAATGAAATAGGAGAGATTCTGTAAATTTATAGAAACAACAGTGACTCTTTCAAATTTATTATATTATAAACATTGGCATCATGACTTCATTCATTAATAACCAAATAACAAAATGAAGAATCAATAATATGATAAATTCCATTTTATATAGCACTTCTGCACATCACCCAGTTTTGGAATATTCGAAAAAACTGACCATGATGCAGAGTACTGTTGATTGTATGTAATGCAAGATGACATTTAACATGTGACTCTGACATCACGTGAAATAGACACAACATTCTAAGATATCCGGTTTTTTTTTTTCAGAGAACTTTCGGTAGAAAGTATTTATGTACTTCAAAAATAAATATAAAATATATAATATCTTTTGAGTAATAAATATTTTACCACTTACAAAACCGCTGGTTTAAAAAATGATTTGAGATATCATTTTCCAGGTTTATCTAATCAAGCCTTTTGTTGCTATTTGATTTTTACATATCTTCAAGAATTTTCAAAAACCTTAGACACACAATTATCTTTCTACCACGAGGTTCTTCTTATAAACCAAGCGAGTGGCAGTTGTCCTAAGGTTTTTGTTAAAATACACTCCAATTAGAACGTTTGGAATCATTTGATTTTGAAAAGTTCAATCAGCCTTTAACCTACTTCAGACCACTGCAGTCTGTTTTCCTCAAAATGAATTAAAAAAATCTCGCTTCTTGTAAATGATAGTTAAAATGATTGGAGTGAACTGTATTCTAGATGTATTGGGATATTTTGCCTTCGTAGACATTAATTTCATCTGCAGAAAAACGAAATGAATGTTTTACAAAACTTTGATTAGGTCCATTTTCACACACAATGCTGACACATGGGCAACGACTGGGAAAGATAAAGAGACTGTTCCAGTATTTGGAAGAGGAATTTTAAGAAGATTATTTGGTGGAGGTAAATGTGATGAATATTGAAGAGAAAAAAATCAACTGGCAGATTTACTGATTATATTAAGAGCCAGATAATATTAAATTTATTGCTCTGCAGATGATTAATTGAAAGGGGCATTTAATAAGATTGGATGACAATCGAGCGACTAAAAGGATCTTTTTGGCTAAACCATTTGGTACCAAAAAAAAGAGGGACACCAAAATTTAGGTGGACTGGCTGCCTAGAAAAAGATTTGGAAATTCTTAAGGGGACGAACTGGGAAACTCTTGCTAAGAATAAGACAGCATGGAAAGAAATTCTGAGGAAGTTCAGGGCCAGTTTAACTTATTCCAGACAGACAGACATTTTCCAAGAATGTATTTTCGAATTCTGGAAGGTCTAAAATGTAGCGATTTGTCAGAATCTCGAGTTCGAACTATTTGACGATTACAATATTGTTTCTAAATTTCGTGTACGAGAAAATAAAAATAATTGATGTCCTGTTCTTCCTTTTTACTTGATCAGTTATTATATCTAAAGTCATTGTTGAGATATTAAAAGGAGAAAAAGATATTATTCTAATTTCCGGAAAAAAATTTGGGATCAATAATTCTTTTCGAGACCCTGTTAGGAATTTTATATATAACTTCTTTAATACCCTGACAGCTTACAAAAATTGTTTACATTTCATAAATCATTTTTTTTCTTGCAACCAAATCCTCATGCCTAACTATTTTTAATATGCTCGCTTCTCATTCTTATCTTATTGTCAGAGAGTAAAGTGAAACGTTATTGTCATACACTTAATTTTCAATTGCTAGCAAGCAACACACACACGCACTCGCGCATTAATTTGCATTCAATATATATGCATGCAACTCCTTCCCTAAGGAAGAGACTTAAAATCAGCAATTACTTGAAAAAAAATGTTGATAAATCAAAAGTGAAAGTGACTTCGTGAAATGATTTAATGAGAAACACCAAGTAATTTTTCATATTAATTTTATAATAATATGTAAAATTCCGGTGTTATGCTCTTTTGTGCTGTATGAGAGATAATAATTTAATTTTAGATCGTTTGAAGCGGGAAAAACTTTCAAATCAATTCTTTTGAAATAATTTTCCCCGTTGTTAAGCTATTTGGTCTGGAAATAAATTTCTATAGATGATTATAGGCATTCGAATAATTCGATTCTCTGAATTATTTAAAACTGGGACAGATTTTTTAAAAACTCCACAACAGTCTTTCGAATTTTCGAAATGAGTTTGTGATTGTCCGAGTTCCAAATTAAAAAAAAAATTATTGCTATTACTGAAAATCATAAATTATTTTGTACAATGTGAATAACTTTCGCATCATAGAATATTCATTTAATATGACTTTAGGTTAAAATGAATCTGAAAGTTTAAAGAAGATTTTGTATGGAAACATTATGAAATAGAATCTTGGTTAAGCTGCTTAATATTACTTTGAATTTTAGTGAATAAGGTAGAAGTTCGAATTTAAAATCTTATGCATTTAAAATGTAACTTTTGTTTAGTACATCTTGAATGAAATCGCACTAACTAATTTCCAACCCTGATTCGTCTGTTGGATGAAATGAAGAATTTTATTCAACAGAAGATTAGTTGTTTTATACTTTACGACAATTTAATTGCTTTAATTAATTTAATTTAAATATTTAGTACTTAAATATTTAAGCACTTTTAAAATAAAATTGCTCGTCATCTTAATTAACATTCATAATCCAGTTAAAAAAAAACTCTAAAAAAATTTACTTAACGGAGAAATTAAAAAAAAAAATACTACAAAATTTATCGAAAGGGGAAAATTTGGTTTCGAAGAATTATTTGTGATTTATCATCGATTTCTTGAGACCTTATTAAACACAAGAACGTATGAAATCTTAATTAAATGATATCTAGACAAATTTCCATACATCAGCACACATTTGATGTATTGCATGTGCTTCATTTATTTGGGAATTAATACTCACTTACAGATAATTTATTTCAATTCAATT
The DNA here is from genome assembly GCA_026543865.1 of Argiope aurantia. NCBI lineage: Eukaryota > Metazoa > Arthropoda > Arachnida > Araneae > Araneidae > Argiope > Argiope aurantia. The sequence goes on from JAPMOR010101684.1 coordinate 265,700, forward strand.
ATCCCTCCTTCCAAGCTTGCAATAACTTCTTTCGCAAATTCAGTTTCTTCGTAATAATTTAATTTGATCCCCTTCAGAAAAAAAAAAAAATCTTAAATTTATTTCGCGTAAAAACGAGAACGAATCAGGAATCCACCAAGGGAAAATCCATTTGTTGAAGCTCTGGACTTACACCAATTGTACCTTCTCTTGTTCTACAGCAAAAAACATCTTTAAATATGAACCAAGAGCGTGGATAGGGGGTTGTGGGTGATCCTGTTAAAAGTGCTCTAGCGATACCATAATTTCTCACCCCGTCGTGGCAACATCTGCAGAACTTCAGCAACACCTCCCCCACCCATCCTGGCCCTGTAAAAGAACCCCCTTTAACACAAGCATCTCCGTGCGAGTCGTCCATGCGTGTAACATTACGCGCAAAGGTAGCAGCTAAAAGGATAGCGCGGAGAGTGATTTTACATAAAGAAGAGAAGAGGGGGTCCGCAACGGGAGGGGGCACGTGCCCTCTTTTCCTAAGTTGCTGATCGGCCCTAATGCAGTTACCCCCTCTGGAGTGTCAGCTTTGGCCAACATTAAGTATGTAGACATAAGCCGGCGGATGCAAATTGAAGTTTTGCGAGGAACTACTTTACTTCGCGCTCCCATATTTTCCATCATACTCATCATTGGGCGGAGGGGTGCGAGGCGGCATTTGTTTTCTTTCGGAAGATGCCTTGTTCTCTCTCTCCCACTCTTTAATTATATGAGAGTAGGGGTTTTGCCTTCGTGCTATGACGTTCTTTAATGTGGCCGCACTATGCAAGGCGTGCACCAGAGGTTGCCGCTCCACTTCTCGCCAAATGCAGGTTTTGGCGAACTTTTTTAATGCCTCCTATGTGGGATCGTGCGAAACAGCAAACACGAACGTTTAAAAGGCGATTAACAGAATAAACTATGCTGGCAAAAATTTGAATTTTAAATTGTCTTTCAGTCAATAAATAAATATGGAAACATCATCTGATATCAGCGAATCTTTAACTGTGAGTATCGATCCATTCGAGATCAATTATATAAACATAAGCCACTGTGATTTTGAATATGCCAAATGCCTAAACGATATATGAATATCAGTGAAAGATCGGGTATTGCTATTCCTGTAAAATAGACTACATTACTAAACACCCATGCTTCAGTTCCAATCATAACTAAGCGCAAGGTCTTCCACTGAGATTGATCCTATTATTGAACAGCAGCTTGACAATAAATTAATTTATTTAATATCATGATTTGTTTATATATTTATTTAAGTAATTTGGTCGAAGTTATTCAGCTTAATTAGATCAATATTCCTCTTTTTAAAGCTATTCTGCTGTTTTTACAGATGGTTTGGATCCAAATTTCGTCATTTTGAGTCAAATAGTTCATGACAATGATTTGAAGTACCTGGGTTCTCTCCTAGTTTTCCCACCAATAGATAGACGATTTATTCTGGAGGATTTAATGTGCATCGAGCTCACGCAGAGTGCGTCAGTAAATTATCCGTAAGCTAATTGCTCATAATTTGCAAATATTGAAACTAGGCAAAACAAATCGTATAATTTACGATGTTTCCGTTTTAATTATATGCAAATCATATTTGAATGAGAATCCATTTTTATATCACTGGATCAGTTAACTGTTCTTAAGAAGACGTATATCATAACAATTTGACTAAAAGATTTTCGAAGCATGAATCTAAAATTATAAACTTTTCTATAAAAGTTATATATTCTTATATGAATATATAAAATTATATCCCATTATTTATGAAATAGAGATTAAGATGAGGAAAAAATTAAAAGAAAAATCAATTAATATTAACAAAAGCTTATTTTGTCATTCTTGTCAGTAAACTTTGGAAACACGCATTTAGAGTTCGCTTTTTTATTTTCTACATATAAAGTGTGATTTGTGAAGATCGTATAATTCTTCATGTCAATTTATTGTTTTTTATATATCGTTCAAAAATTTTTAAAAAAATTATTGAATAGCTTTATAAACTCAAATAGCTGAAATGTGAAAATATTTCATCAGTATAGTTTTATAGAGCAGCTAAAAAATCTTGAAAAACTTCTTAATCATTCTTAACTTTAAAAAAAAAAAATTTAAACTTCTTCTTTTTATGATGAAATTTTTACTAAATGTAAATGTAGTCAGTTGCTAATTCGCAGGTTAGAAGAATTGACTTTTACGGTTTTAAAGTTCTAACTCTTTTTTAAAGATGGCATTACATCAAATCCAACAACAGCATTTAATCCGTTTATAAATTTATAATTTCATCCTTTTCACTGATTTATATTTTTATTTAATCTTATTTTCACTTTTGAAAAATTCCTTTTTATAATTTTTATTTTCTACAGTAAGTATTTTATAGAATTTCCTGCAATTGTAAAACATTTCCACATTTCCTGATCCTTTAACTTCTTGACTTACGAACCTATCTAATAACCTCTTAGTGAGATGATGCATCCTATTTGGGATGTTTATTGCTATTTTAATCTTTGTAATAATATAAAGGGCACTTAAATTTTTAAAGAATTGAAAAGCGATTTTTGCGTTTTAAATTATTTAATACTTTTCTGTAACTGCAGTGCTGAAAAGTTAGTAATATGAAACACGCTTCTAACACGCCATTGTAGGAGAAGTAATCAAGCATGACAATGGTTCATTCAAATACTCTGGAATCGAATCTGTTTGTGAAATCGATTATTCGTTTTCCTCCTCTCTTTTTGTATCATAATTATTTTAAGAAAAAAAAATATTAGTTAACATTATTCTCTTTTAAATATCAGAACTAAGATGATATCCAAAGATCCGCATAATTTTCTGTTTCATAATAGGTATATTCTGACTTTATCACTTCTTCTTCATAAATTTTACTCAGCGTTTGCCAGCTTGAGTGAGCCAGTTGACGGAGGTAAGTCATATCACTGACTCTCCGACCCGCCAGAAGGCACACGGATAAAACAACTAAATGACCGGATCGCTGCTACAGTAAACTATGGTTGAGTCGGCCACGGTACAACTCTTCCCTAAGGAAGTACGTCCCGTCATCGGTGGGAGGAGCCAAACCCTCAACTGTTTCGTGTACCCACCAGGGTGGCGAGAACCAACCACCATGCCGGAAGCTTCTGATCAATGAAAGCTTTATTATTTATTTTCAAATTATAAACATGAATTTTATTTAAATGAGATACTTCGCCGCTAAAAAATATGTCTACTATTTTAATTTAAAGACACCCAGGTGGGAAGAAAACGATTAAAAATATTTTATTATGAAAAATAGTTTTTTATTTTTAAATGCTGGGTAAGCTAGGAAAAATGTATCAAGGAAACTCCAGTTAGACACTACCAGTTTAGTTTAGTTGAATTATATTAACGTTTCTGCCAAGAATCAATACGAGGGCTATTTTGGGACGAACCTCCTGATTTTGGACTTTCGTTTGATGATCTGATAACAATGAAAACATCTGAGTTGGCACCCCCTCCACAAATTTCCATGCCACTCTAACGGAAGGGCATCTAACTACGATAACAGATTTAAAGTACATCCGGCCCATATACACGATAAACATTTTGTAGAATTGAGAGGCGAACTTGGCATTCTGTGTGGCCCAGTGGATAGCCGAGACTTTACCGCTAGGCCATTGCAGCCTGTTATATTTACACCAAGAAAAAGCAGTTGAAAATTCTCCCTCAGCATCGGATTTCCAACCAGCATAAGGCAGAATAAGTAGAATTTGATTAACGGATATTTTTCCTGTAATGATCATACCACCAAATCATATTTGAGGTATTTACATGGGATGGAACTTTGACGAGCAAGATTCTATGACAGCCCAAATGGAACTGACGTTTTGTAAAATAATGAACACATTTTGCCTGCTTCTTTTTTTTTTAATCATCGTGTTCACATTCTTATGAACAAGCTACTTACTATTTGAACGACCTGGTTCAAAATTCCACTCAAATCTATAATTCGTAGCAAAAAATTCTCCTTCTAACTGATTGCGTTTTTGAATGATCATGTTCATACGGAATATATATATATATATATATAATATCGTAAAAACCCTTTCATGCCCCCCCCCCCCCATATTCCGAGAGTACCTGGGATTCTCTGTAAGCAGGTTGGATTATTATGAATTACAGTGGACAAGTACTTCAGTCAAAGCTAAAGTGATAAGTGCATCCAAATTACCTTAAAAATAATACAATTATGTAAGTACATGTGGAATAAATGAATAAATTAAATGAATTAAATGAATAAAATAAATTAAAATAAATAAATAAAAAAATCCTGACAACCCTTTACTATTCTTATCATTCAGACATTTTAATCGGAAACAAAAATAAATATGAAAACGATATAATGTACAGGATTGAAAAATATTCATACATATTTAATCCTTGATACTTTCTTTACGATATTATCTAGACTGTTGAATTATTCAGTCTTCCTTAGATAAGTCTTTCTTATGTATAATGTCCAGCAATAGATTCCTTATGGAATTGAGCTAACCTTCTTAAGAATCGAAGGGCTTGCAGAATTTCATGAGCTGGTGGTGGTTTAACTACTTACCCCTCTTCATCGCCATATCCTCACATTGTATACTACCATCTCTTCAGTGCAGCTATCTATTCAGTGCATAATAAATTGTTTTTTCTCTATCGCTATATATAGTTTTCTCCCAGTTTGTGTTAACTTTGATCCAGAGCCTGTAATCTTCTTCGGGAAGGCCTGATTTTTCAATGAATCAGAGTCATGTTTTTTTATTGATCACAATGAAATCTCCATTCCAAACAGTTTGGTCATATAAATATGATCATTACAAGTGAATTGGTGATTACTAGAACCGGCGGATTTGCAATGTGTTTAGATACAAGAGATCCATTTATCGCTATTTTGCTTCTACTTCTTGAATTCTCGAATAACATTTCACGTTTTGTGCTCCATACAAACGTAAATAAAATTGAGTATTCGATTTTTTTCTCTTTTTTTTAATGTTTACCTTTCTGTCTTATGATTTCAAAATTTATTGCAAATCCACACAATTGTAGATAAGATTACATACCAAATTTCATTTGTCTAAGTTCGTTGTTTTTTTTATAGGCCAGCACTTTCAGATATTTGCAAATATTAAGACCCACAGCTAGTCAGTCTAGTTACGGATTTTGGTCCAAAATCTGATACATATCCAAAATTATAAAAATAAACTTGCATGTTTAGTTTCATCCTCCAAAGTGATTGAGTTTATCCGTAAAAATATGATAAACTCTAGGCCGGATTATGAATTAGCTGACCAGGTTATCAAATCATAGGCCTAAGGAAAATCGCAACTATGAGGGTGCCTGAGAAATTTGTTTTGTTTGTTTTTGTTTTTGCTCTTTGTTTTCAAGACAATCTAATTTTGTAATTTTGACTCATTTATAAGAGTCATGCACTGGGACGTATTTAGATCAAAATCAAATATCATTTAAATTTACCTGTACATTTTTTCCTCATGTCTTCACATTCGGCAGTAATACAGTTAATTACTGGGGGTCGGGATAGCCTAGTTGGTAGGGCATTGGATTCGCATCCCTTGGGTTGTGATCTCGAACCCCATCGGCCGAATACTCTCCGTATGTGTGGTGGTTGGCGCATGCATAAATCTGTCGTGGTAACAAAGTCCTTCATGTCGAGAGTAATACCACTGGTGGGTACTGGATCAGGGCTGATCGTTCTCTGATTCAGGTCAACAACAACAGTTAAGTTTTTAGTAACCCAAATTGTCTTTAAAAGATTTGATTGTTTTAGTATCTAGTTTATCATGACTTAGCTTATAAATTTAAATTCCTTTTATATATGACACACTTAAATCGATGTCCTTGAACGCGATCTGCAGTTAAAAGTTTTGTTAACAATACTTAACTAAATTTAAAACAATTAACGTTTTAAAAAATTTTTAAAATTTTGTTAATAATTTTTATTTTCAGATTGTTATAATATTTGCTCCTTAAAAACTGCTTACATAAGAAACTAAAATTAAAGTCAATAAAGACCAGGAGGTTTTGGGAGAGGATAGGGAGGAGCGAATCTTTCTCTACTCAAGGGTCCCAACAAAGTTTAATCTGGTCCCTACAGACAATTTCCCCTAGACTATTTCGTCAGCATTGGAGAGGAATCTATTTATTTGGTAAAAAGACTGTGTACCAATTTTATCATAATCTTCATGGAATTTGTACATCATTATATTTATAGACCTTTGGACATGATTCAAAGAATGTGGTGGTGGCGGCGGAAGTCTGAATCTCGAGAGAAAAATTACAATATTTACAATACAATATTTTCATTACAATACAATCTCATTACAATATTTTTTTTTGTATACTTCACATGCAACTAAATATAATAAATAAATAAATAATCGAAAAAACATAATTTGAAGATTATATATATATATATATATATATATAGCCTTAATTCATTCGTTTTCCATTCAATTTGATTTTATAAGCGATTGCTCGCCAAATCCTGGCAGCCCTGGTGGCGCGAGTGGCATAAGATGATTATATCCTTTTCACAAGAAGCGGGGGCCTCCCGGAAGGAGAGCGAAAAATTTCATTTTTGAAATGTAGGAGGCACTTTTATGTATCTCTTAGCGCCTAACGAGTTAAGACAGGAATAAGAATATCTCCGTTCCTTCAGCGTTGCACTTCTGATATTTCACTCGTGCCCTCCGCCGGGAGACAGGGGAAAGTTTATCTGGCGCGTTAAATCTCGGTGCTCGGGGTGGAAGAGGGAGAAGTGACGTCATATCAAGGATCACCACTCCAGGAAGAAGAGTTTCTTTCTATTGTTTTCTTTTTTTTTTTCTTTCGAACCTGATTCAAACCTTTTTTTTTTTTTTCTTCCTTTTGGAAAGAAAGTGTTTAACCACGTGAGAGATTTATATACAACGAAGGCAATTTTTAAATGGATGAAACTGGTAATAGCGGCAAATCGTCAAAGAAAAAGTGGCGAAATTTTAAAATCTTTTTAACATGATAATATTTTTAGGCTGCAAATTGTATGATATAAAAAGGGTTATGGTCGTTATCATATACCCCAAAAAAATTGTGGAAAAAAAAAAAAAAAAAAAATGAAACGTTTTACAAAGTAGGCAGTTGTATCTAGAAAAACCAGATTTGGAACGTAATTATTTCTTGGATGAGAGGTGCTAACTAAGAAGGTGTTTTGAAAAATTTAATTATATTTATAATTAGTTACAAATTATTCAAAATTTTATCTTTTTTTTCCCCTCAATAACACCGGATTATAATTATTGAGCAAAAATTATTTTTTCAATATCTAAAAATGAAAAGAGGAAATTACTTTTTCAGTGTCACCAATTTCATTTGCAATAATTGTTTCACTAAATATAGTGAATTTTTCCCAAGTTTACTAAAAATATCGATTAAATACCGGTACCGATCCCAAAATACCGATTTTTATTGTTTAGTTCAAGTTAATTTTATTATTTCATCAAATAATTTACTTGCATGCTTTTGCCAATGTTGCGTTATAATGTAGAAAAAAAAGTTATTGATAGGTATTAATTATGAAGAAGAATTTCCATTTAGCTTTTATTTTGATAATATTCTTGCTAAAGGCTGCGCGATACGAAAATTTTTGCACATAGAAAATAATTTAGTCTTTTTACTATGATATGACACTTGAGGAATTTTTTGGTGATTAATTCCTGGCATTCGGTTTAATAGTATCCAAAAATCGAATTCATGTTTTAGAAGCGTTTTTTCCAACCAATTTAAACTAAAATTTGCGATTTGTAGTCACATAATCGCATACCAAATTTGATATATTTGAAGTCATTACGTTTCTGAGTTATCTCGTTAAAATGTTTCTGAAAGTACAGACCGACAGACAGTCAGCTGGTTTTGTGTCAAGCTTTGGCATGTGTCTACACAATAGATGCTAAATCTGTGTACTGAATTTTATCCATCCAGTTCTCTTCATTTTGTAACTATCGAAATAGCTTATATTCGAACAGGCAGACAGCCAGACTTACTCTGAATAGATTTGGCTCAACATTTGATAGAAACCTGCAAATTTGGTGTAAAGTCCATAGCCATATTTCTAGCTGAAAGAGTTTTTAAGTTATCTTTGTCACAGAGAGACAGATAAATAGACAGTTGTTTTCCACAAATGTTTTTTCGAACCTAAGAAGGTTTAAAACGTGGATAATTGTCAAAATTTTGAGTTCGAACTTTTTGATGATTACACTACTTTCTCTATACTATGTATATGAGAAAATAATAAGCGCCAGTCTTTAAATATTGGGGTTTTGTTGATAAATGATACGGAATTTTCAATTTATTTTCGCATTATATTCTCAACATATTGTTATAATTATGATATCAAATTTGAACAAAATTTTTTCATTAAATCCTTATTTATGAAGTTTTTCGTAAGAATGTTCAATTTGAACGTAAATTTCGTACTAAAAAATGATGAACGAACGTCAATTTTCGTAAGATATCAAATTTGAACAAAAAATTTGCATTAAATTCTAATTTGTGAAGAGTTTTTGTAAGAATGAAGACTAATAATCAATATTTGAGAAAATAGCTTTTGAAGGTCTAAAATAGCATTAAAAACGAACGCAAATACAAATATAAGAAACGGTGCAATTTTCCCAAAAAATTGATTCAGAAAAAAAATTTATACGGTTTTGTATAGAAAACTTTTCAAACATTAAGAATATTGTTAAAATCCTAGATGGGCCCACCTCTTGGCGACTTATTTGAAATCTCGCCAAGATGACTAATAATTGAATATTTGTTATTTTTAATATTTTTCTTTTAAAAAACGATACTTGAAGGCCAGAAATAATAATAAATATAATAAAAAATAAATATAATAAATAAATAATAAAAAATAAAACAATAAATAAATAAATAATAAAAAATAAAATAATAAAAAATAATAAAAAATAAAATAATAAAAAATAATAAAAAATAATAAAAAATATAAATAAATAAAATAATAAATAAATGAAATAAATAAATAAAATAATAAATAAATAAAATAAAATAAAATAAATCCGTCTAGGTTGTTACATTGGCGACGTTATCGCCACTCGTTTAGCGAGAATTCAAAAAGATGCCAAGAGGTGGGCTGTGCTAGAATCCACCCAGAATATTAAATAAAAAAAAATATTTTATCAAGAATTCAACTTTTTAACGTATTAATCTACCTTAAGCAAAGATAGGTCCATCATACTAAAATCGTTACGTTCGTGTCTTAACAAAAATAGAATGCAGAATAGAACTTACTATTAAACGAAATCTTACTACATTATAAATAATATTACCAAGTTAAAATCAATTTATTTTTATCCAAATTCTAATATCTTTTTAAACAACAAACTCAAAAATTCAATAATATTGCCAATCTGAATTAACAACTATTTACAAAATAATATTTATAATTATTAAACTACTCGTGAGTTACTTTTAAATGAAATATTTATAATTTATGTCGCAACAGTACTTATCGTATAATTTTGCTTATCGCAATGTAAGCAAAAGCATATATTATGCTTTCTGAGTTTGGCTTGCTTGTTTCTCGCAGCAGATTCTCGATTGATAAATGGACTAACTGTTAGCACTATTTACTTTTAAAGCTATTTTTAGCTATGTCTTTGCTCTAACATCGAAAAGAAACAGTCATTGAAAGATGGAAGGATTTTTAAAGGGTTCCGAATGACAGAATTATGATTAACTATATGATGAATGAGGCAGTTAACAAATCTGTTATTGTTTCAGAAGGAAACTGCTGCCTTTCGTGAACACAGAAAGTAATAAAGTTTCAGTAAAAAGAAAAAGCTGTGCAAGAATTGACTGGCATGGAAAGGAAAGACTGCGGTAAGAGTTTGGCTGCAAGAAATAAGATTAGAGTGAGGAAAAGATCTTGCTTGGCGTAAAGGAGAAGACTAAATTTTGGCTGGTTGAAACGAATTCAAGATTAAAGCATCACTTGATTGTAATAAATAAGACAAGATCTTGCTTGGAATAAAGAGACGACTAAATTTTAGCTGGTTGAAACGAACTCAAAACTAAAAAATCGCTTGGTTGAAATAAATAAGACATGAGTGAGGCAAGATCTTGCTTGGCGTAAAGGAGGCGACGAAATTTCGGCTAGCTGAAAGAAGACAAAAACATCACTTGATTGAAATAAATAAGACAAAATCTTGCTTGGAGAAAAGGAGACGACGAAATTTTCGCTAGTTGAAACGAAGTCAAGATTAAAACACCACTTGGTTGAAATAAATAAGACAAGAGTGAGGCAAGATCTTGCTTGGCGTAAGGAAGACGACGAAATTTTGGCTGCTTGAAATAAATTAAGACTAGAACAACGTGCTGTTAATGAGAAAGCTGGTGAAGAGTTAAAGTACTCGAACACAGAATCAGCAACTGAATGCCCAAAGACGAAAATAATTCAAGATATCCTTATGTCACCATTTTAGTTCTTTTCTGGGTATTTTGTGAAAAATATTGTTTCTTCTGCTATCATACAATAACAACTCTTTATTTTACCGAAGTGCTTGGTCTCAGCAGGACCCTCTCTGCTTCGATTTTTCATGCCTTCTTGACAGCATCGTACTTTATGCCACTGTTAGGTGGACTTTTGGCTGATGCATGGCTTGGAAGCTTCTGGACTATTACTCACATATCCATGATTTACGCAATAGGGAACATACTTTCCTGCCTCAGTGCTTTTCCAATACCACTGAGTTCTAGAAAAGCGTTATCATTCGTTGGCTTATTCCTCGCTGGAATTGGAACAGGAGGTATAAAACCTTGCGTTCCAGTATTCGGAGGAAATCAGTTTGAACAAGGCCAAGTACAACAACGCCAGTTTTTCTACTCTGTATACTTTGCTGTGACTAATGCAGCCACCATAACATCCACGTTACTCACTCCGGTGCTCAGGGGTGATTTCGAATGCTTTGCAGAAGATACTTGCTACTCCTTAGCCTTTGGATTTTCAGCAGTCATTTTTCTTGTGTCCTCAATTGTATTTGCGATCTGCAAGCCATTTTACAAAATTCCCTCTGCAGAAGGGAGTGCATTTGTTTCAGTTTTGAAGTGTATAGCTTACGCGTTGGCTAGAAAGATTAAAAGCAAAGGAGAGACCAGAGACCACTGGTTGGATTATGCTGATGATAAATATGATAAAGAATTGATTCTCGATATTAAGTCCTTTATGCGTGTTTTTCAGATGTTTATACCGCTCCCCATTTTCTGGACTCTCTTTTCGCAACAAGGCTCAACATGGCTTTTACAAGCTGTCAGCATGGACGGTGAAATTATGGGCTTCCGAATTAAGCCGGATCATATGCGGTCAGTGAATCCAATTCTCATTGTACTCATGATGCCTCTGTTTGAATGTGTAATATATCCTACCCTTTCTACACTTCGATTGTGTAGAACTCATATACAAAAGATGATCGCTGGAGGTCTCTTGACTGCAGTCGCTTTTATAATGTCAGGCTTCATACAACTGCAGATAGAAGCTAATCTTCCACACAAAATACCGCCAGGTAACACTGACCTTTCCATAATGAACAATTCCCCTTGTTTGCTAGATGTACAGGAAGACAGAAAGTATGCTTTGAAACCGTTTAAAGAAAGAATTATTCGAGTACCTATGGGCACGAAGAAACGATGGGAAATCACACCAAGTCGTTGTTTTATAACTAAAGGTTCCTATGCCACTTTTAACTTTAATAAAGAGTTCATGAAAATGTTGATTACCATTTCAAATGATGCCCTTTATGTCGAAGTTAGCGCCAAGAAGAAAGAAAACAAAGCCTCACCAGAGATGAAGATTTTTTTCAGTACTGATTATGTGTTTAATGAAAACTATACTGACTCTTTTTTGGTAAAGGGCATGACCAAAACTTACTATCCAATTCCACTCGATTTATCTCATCCTTTGTCCGTGGGGATGACTAAATATGTGACCGTCCGTCCCGGAGAGTATAGGATATATCTACCATACAATGAAAGCCATCATCAAAAAGAGCCTATTGGTAGCGCAATATTCAGAAGAGGAGGTAGCTACATAGTAGGAATTTTTGAAAATTCTAAAAGGAATATCTCGAAGCTTAGTCTCTTTACTGTCATCCAACCTTTCTCAGTTCCACTTCTTTATCAATTACCACAAATCATTGTTCTTTCTGCCGGGGAAATTATGTTTGTTGTGACAGGATTGGAATTTTCTTATTCTCAAGCTCCGCAATCTTTGAAATCCGTTGTTCAATCAATATGGTTGCTAACATTTGCAACGGGAAATCTTTTAGTTATTTCTATAGAAAACTTAGTTGCTTTTGGAAAACAATCCATGCAATTTTTTATGTATTCTGGTCTTTTGACGTTTAGTATGTTAATATTCGCGATTTTAGGACATTTTTACAGGTATGTTGAAGATAGATGAAATTTGCATTTGATGAAACAGGTGGTTTATTTATTTAGAATGAACTTCCTCTTATATTTATCTAAATCAAATGAAAATAAATCTATTGAAGATATTTTTCAAAATACTTAATGTAATTCCAATAATATAATTTTGCATGACCCGCGCAGATCAACCCCATAGACATACATTTATTTATATGAGTTGAAATATCGTTTATTGTTTGCCAATGTGTACAGATATTCAATATGCCAGTGTCGAAAAGACAGTTAAATATCACGTGTTTATTTATGAAAAGCTGTAATTTGTGACAATTTTAGCGATTACTTTGACGATTTAATTAGAAATAATCCTGATGAAAGAAAATAATAAAAAATAACATAAAGTGACACATTGAAGCAACGTTATCTTATTTCAATCAATTTTGAAATAAAAATCGAAATGACTCAAGCTTTCTTTATTCTCCGATATTTTTCATTAGAATAAATTTTCTACAAACCCTGGTTTCAATTTATTTTTTAAAAAATGATTACAATAATTTTTTTAAAAAATATTTCTAACTTTTATATTATATAATTAATTAAAAGGCAATTTTAATGGTTGTTATCCGCTTTAATATTTCCTTTCACATCGATAGCGATACTAATAATCTCAAAGTCACCGAAGTCAGTGTTTTCAAGATGGCTGGTAAAATATAAATACTGTGTATACAGCTGCTACGGAAAAACTACCGCATTTACTTATTTGGGTTACTATATTCGCGACAAATTCGCGACAAAATATTAAAATAGATGTCAACGAAAATTTATTTAAACTGCTGAATTTTTATAAAGTGCGGAATAATTTTATTGGAAGGGATTGGGATACAGTCACCAGAAACGATATTGCAAATTTGTGGGAAATATTATCTAAAAAAACATTTAAAAAAATAACGTATTTCTACAATAAATTTAAAAATTCGGGATTTAAGGCGGCTACGTTGCTAATACGTATTGTTTCTTTTCAGAACTATCACTTCATTTTAAAGAAAGTGACAAAAGAGCACACTAAAGGTGGGTTTACACTCAACCAACTACAATCCTTCCAGTAAGACCACGCATGCGTAGAAACTGTACAGCGGCAGGTACTTGCCCCATCGGCACAAGAACTTGCTATTGTCCGCTCTCACAGCACATGTGCAATCTTCCTACTACGCATGCGTAACTTACTGGAATCTTATAACTGGCTGAATGTAAACCCATCTTGTAAGATGAAGTAGCAAATGAAATTATGGACATTAAACAAGTTCAAGGTGGGTTTACACTGGGCCAGTTATAAGACGGCCAGTAAGACAACGCATGCGCAGAGAGGGACTGATTTATGTTTGTCACTATTTCATAAGAGAGATTCAAGTATTCCATACTAACTACAAATTACCGTTTTGACGTACCTGAATATTTCTTTTTCACTGCGTATCGTATTAAAATGATAGATATTTACACAAAGAAACATGATAAAATAAAATAAAAAGGTCAACACACCTAAATTTAAACTATAGGAAAAAAATGGCGAATAAAATGAACAAAAAATCACAACCTCGTAGCAGAAAGAACAACGAGCAAAAAATGTCAGAATTAATCTATAAGAAGTGATAAATTTTTTCACGCCAAAGAAAATGACAGTTTGTACAAACACATGCGCAGTAAGATTAAAAAAAAAAAAAATACAGTACAGGAGCATGTTGTTATCCGTCGGGACAAATACTTGTCATGGAGGGAACAACATTTTTCAGCCTTTCTAAGTATGCGCTGCCTACTGGCCGTCTAATAACTGACCGAGTGTAAACCCACCTTCAGCTTGTTTATATCCACAGTTCAATAGAAATCGATATACCTGTGCTTCGATATTTTTAGGGATATTTTAGCATGTGCATTTGCCTTTCTTATAAACCGTAAATATAAAAATTTGTATTATGAAACCTTTTATGGCATTATTGATTCAACTGAAAATAAAAGCATTGCAATTTTCAAAGAAGATTGCTAAAAGTTTATTATTTATTTTAATAAAACTGATTCTTTCGTTAATCATTTTTGACTGCGCTTTTTTTCTAATGACATGTTGCAGAAAACGGAATTTCGTTATTTCTCTAGTGAAAAAGTTTTTATAAAAGAGACGTATTGGTTATTTTTAATTATTGATGTTTATAACCGATTAGTGCTATTCCGAAGCAAATATAATCTTAAAATGTATAAATAACAACAATTTTTTGAAAATAATAAAAATGCACAGTAATGTAAAGTCAAAGTACTGTGCGTATAAGAAATGGTAATCATTTCTTCTAAATAAGACGACGTGAAAACTGTGTTAATTGAAGGACATTTGAAAGTTGAAACAATACATATAATTTATTTTTTACGTTGCCAAAAACTTTAAAGCTGTAGAATGTATTGCATTAAAATTTTGAAAAAAATACTGTGCTAATTTAAAATATGTCTGAAAAGGAGGAAAAGAAGATTGACAAAAAAAGTGAAGATAATGATGCAAGGCTTAGAACCAAAACCGATATTAAGAGTGGACAGAAAATTGATGTCGTTGATGAAACAAAAGGAAAGGAAAATGAAGCCAGATCGAAAAGGGACGAGATTAGTGATAAGAGTGAAATACAGATTCAGAGTGAAACCGACGAAGATGGTGCGACGAAAAGTGATGATAATCAAGCTCGCTCGAAAGAAGAAATCGCCAAGAAGAAAAAGATGCCAAAGGCAATATTTTTTATCCTTGGGAATGAGTTCTGTGAGCGATTCAGTTTTTATGGTTTGCGTACCATCCTTACACTTTATCTCATTCAAGAGTTGAACTACAGTGACAATGGGGCCGCAAAAATTTATCACTGCTTCAAGATGACGGCATACTTTATGCCACTGTTAGGCGCTATTCTGGCAGATTCGTGGCTCGGAAGATTCTGGACCATTTTGTATATATCTATCGTGTATGCTTTCGGTAATATTATTACTGCGGCTGGATCAATTCCCGTAAAATTAAGCGTTATGAAGGCTGTATCATTAACAGGACTTTTTACTGTCGCTATTGGAACGGGGGGCATCAAACCATGTGTATCAGCTTTTGGCGGAGATCAGTTTAAAAGCGATCAAGTCGAAGAGCGCCAAAAATTCTTCTCTATGTTTTATTTCGTAATAAATGGTGGAAGTTTATTTTCCACCGCTCTCACTCCTGTTCTTAGAGGTGATGTTAGATGTTTCGGCCAAGACAGTTGTTTCCCTTTAGCGTTTTTTATTCCAGCCGTATTGTTCCTTGTAGCTTTAGCGCTATTTATTATTGGTAAACCTCTGTACGTCATAAAACCTCCGGAAGGAAGTGTTTATATTTCCTTTTTCAAATGCATTGGCCATGCTTTGATGAGAAAAATAACAACCAAGGGCGAGAAGGAGCAACATTGGCTGGATTACGCCAATGATAAATATAATATGGATTTAATACATGATATAAAGCGTCTTTTTCGGGTGTTGTTTATTTACATACCCCTACCACTCTTCTGGGCTCTTTTTGAGCAGCAAGGTTCGAAGTGGGTATTACAAGCTTCTAAAATGGATAACAAGTTTTTTGTGTTTTACATAAAGCCAGATCACATGCAGTTAGTGAATCCGCTTCTTATTCTCATCCTGATACCCATTTTCCAAAATATAATATATCCCTTACTGCATAAATTGAAACTTTGCCGAAAGCCCTTGCAAAGAATGACTGTTGGCGGTCTTTTGGCTGCTCTTGCTTTCATTCTGGCTGGTTTTCTCCAACTGAGAATCGAGGCTGAACTCCCTAATCCGCCCCCAAAGGGACGCAGTGAGCTGATGATCATAAATAATTCTCCTTGCAATTTGGAAATATCGGGCATTTCAAATGTTAGCTTGCATAAATTTGCAAGTGTTGCTATAAAGTCAAATGTAATGGGCCAAGAAGTAACTTGGAAATTCGCGCCTAGTGGTTGCAGCGCAACGACAAATGTGAATAAAACATTCAGTGCTGCTTCAGAATACGAATTAATGATGGTATCCCTTTTAAATGATGATCTTCAAATCGATTGGAGCAATGACAGCAGAATCAAATCAAAAACCGGAGAACCAAGAATAAGATTATTATTTGCAACCGAATTTGAGTTCGCTAAATATGCAAATGCTTCATTTCTTCTCGAAGGTAGGAGCCACTTCTATCTGTATCCTGATAACATAGAACACCCGGGGAAAGCAGGCATGACCGATTATCGTATTATTAAAGCAGGCATATACAAAGTGCACATGCCTTTTAATAGAACGTCTCATGAACAAGCGTCAATAGGAGAAGTGGAACTCAACAGTGGTGGTAGCTATATAGTTTATCTCTATCGAAATATATCTGAAAACCTAGAAATATTGAAATCTGTGGAAACAGTGCAGCATAATTCAGTTCACATTTTGTTTCAAGTTCCTCAAGGAATCATTATCACTGCTGGTGAAGTAATGTTTTCGATAACAGGACTAGAATTTTCTTACTCACAAGCACCTCTGTCTATGAAATCTGTTGTTCAAGCGGCTTGGTTACTTACTAGTGCAATTGGTAACCTTTTAGTAGTAGTTTTGGCACACTTTCTAGTGTTTGAAAAACAATCCAACGAATTTTTTATGTATGCTGGACTTATGATTTTAAGTATGGCGACTTTTGGAGTCTTGGCATATTTCTATAAATATATTGAATCAGAAGAGAAGGATTAAAAGTTTCCAAGTAAAGTGTTATGAATGGAGTTATTAAAAGGAAAAAAAAAAGCAGTCAAGTTGAAAGCAAGGTCTTTCAAATTTTGAATTTTTCTTTGAAATAGAAAACATTATTGCTTTTTTTTTATGAAATACTTCTTTGTAGATAAAAAAAAATGAAAATTTTTTGAAGTTTTATTAAATTTTTAATTTAATTAAAAAAAATTTATAGAATTTTATTTTTCACCTGCATAAAAAATCCCGGACGATGTTGACATCTTATCGGATGGAGATTTTTAAGAATCTAGATAATGCAAATATATATGCATAAGGAAGAGGATATATATATGTGTGAAAGTGAATATAAGATAATTAATTCGAAGACCCGTTTAGGGTATTCCTTCACCTTGTTTAGAATTTCAACAATGCCAGGCCACGAAAACCAAAAACCAAGATGGCTGACATGACTGGCTTTTTTACAATTTTGTTTAATTAACCATCTTGATTGAAAATTTGACATTTTTGGCATCCTTGGCGATATGAAGGGGCACCTTAAACTGAATTTCTACCGATAATTCATTATGATCGTATCTGCTTGGAGATACACTCGAACTTATTATCATTCTTCCACTCGGTAAATATAGATCTGTAAAAGTATCCATCGGATTTGATAATGCACTATTGCCAGCAGAGTAGAATTTTTCGAACCATAATTCGCCAAACATCAAAATGTTTCTCCTGTAGCCGTAAAATTTAATTTTTAGAGCACTTCAATATATCAGACTAAAATGCGGAGAAAATTCAGCGAACTTGGAAATGGATCAGTATTATGTTTTCAGGATATGCAAATTCTATTTATACTAAAAGAAAATAAGTGTGCCTGTAGGTTCTACTGAGCCGACAGAATTGTCCTATAAATATAAAATTCTGCACAAATATACTTTGGTACGTTAGAATGTGTACCTCGGAGTGAATATTTCAAAATTTTAATTAGCATGTTAAATGATTTAAAATTTAATGAAATATCTTTTTTTGAAGAAAATTTTCCGAAATATTACTGTACAAAAGTAACTCCTACCACCTTAAAATAAAAAAAATTTATCTTTTCAGTGATGCAAATTTATTTATTGTCCATTTATTTTTCTTAATTAAAAAATTCAAAAAAATTTTAAAGCCTGGTTTACAACAACTTGTTGCAATGGAATTCATTTGCAGCATTGTTTCTACAAATATTTACACATGATTTTCTTCCACTATTGAATGCAAAAGTATTATTCATTTCGATATCCCGAGACTATCCCGACTCTGTCTAGCTAAAAGGTGAGACGCGGAAGGATGAACGCATTTCCGAAATTCTTCGTTATTTTTTTTTTTTTTTGCCTTGATTTCTGCACTATTATAAATACATTTTTTTATTTTCATTTTCCCCCACTTGTATGTGGTCGTGTCGTTTCTGATAGTACTGTTTTATTGTAACTGAAATTTGCGTATTGATTGCTGATATAGCAAGTTCAAGTGGCAAAAAACTCTCAGAGTTGCCAGGAAAAATATTTTGCATTATCATTAAATGTGACTGAGATTATCTACTGCTGTTAATTTCAAAATATTATCATAAAATCCTTAATAAATAAAAAAGTATTTTAACCTTAAAAAAATCATTTTTGTAGAAAAGTATATTACCAAATTTGAAAAACATAAATTTCCATTTATTCACCGTATTATGTTTAGGCCCCTTCCAATAAATAAAAATTGAATCTAGAATATTTTATTGTAAATTAATATCTTTTTCCGACAATATGACGAGTTATCCACTGCTTTTACGCCTCCTAAGCCCTCATATAACTTGAGGTCACTTTACTGTTAAATGTAAACATGTCTTTTTTTCACCTTTCCTCTCATTACTCCTTTTTTTGGGGGGGGGGTCGCGGTAGTCTGGTGCTAAGGCGTCGGAACTGGAGGGTTTTAGGTTCGAGACCCAATTCCACCGAAGAACGTCGTGTAAGCGGGTCTGGGGCATGCTAAATCCATCGGGGCAAACCATCCTTCCACTGGTGTGGTGTGGTGTGGAGGCTTGGAGAGGTGTTGGCAATTCAGGTGCTGTCCTCATCATCTGATCGTGGCTCAAAATTACGAGGTCCTCCCCAAATAGCCCTAGTATTGCTTTAAAACGGGACATTAATATAACTAAACTCACTCCCATTTTGACTAAATAAATGCATCCTGAAGCATGCGCAAAGGACCGGAGAGTTTTAGAATCCGAAAATGAATAGTAAGATTCGGCCTGTTAGGGTGGGAAATATGAAGCTGGAGTTGAAATTAACAACGTACAGTTAGAAGATGGATGTACCTGACAAAAGTGCTTTTAAAGAAAGATGTCGTATTTGTATTATTTTAAATTAGAAGTGACGCTTTTGATTCAGTTGATCAAAGGTTTATATGTGGAATAAACTGGAGAAGAGTAAAGCTATTATGGAAGATAATATGACTCTGATCTCTGATTCTTAGGATTACTGAGTAGGAGAGAGTCATGAAAAAAAAGTTATGTATAAGGGAATACAATGCAATACGGTGCTCACTAAACACGGCTAATCTAATATATAAAATTGAATTTTTGGTTGTTGGTATTTTATGGGCAGCCGTATCGTTCATCCGATTCCAATAAAACTTTGCCAGCTTATTGCTGGCACTTGCGCGTAGGTTATAGGCATATTACAATTATTATATTTAAAGTAAAAAATATAGAATAAATATTGTTTACACTTTTCCCTTATATGTCATTCAATTTCAGTGAATGTATTCATTGTCGACAAGAAAATAAATGTCATTCTTTTTATTATTCCTTATTAAACAAGATAGCTATTTTAAATTTCAAACAATATTTCCAAAATTATTTCTTCTGCTGCAGAAACGTGCCGGGTACCAGCTAGTTCTTAATAAATAAAAACAGAGGTGAAAAGACATATATAAAGAATAAAATGCGTAATAATGAATTATAACAAATTAAATATGAACAATTATAAGATAATAAAATTGATTTTTACTTCTATTCCATAAGTAAAAATGTGCTCCAGAAATTTTTTAATTCAAATTTTGACTTGACCATTTTTATAAGTATTAATAGATACATACTCAAACATTTAACTCTTTAGGCCAAATTTTGATGCAGATGAGAAATGTGGTCTAAATATCGTGTGCTCATTCAAGCATTCTATCTCACTAGCGAATTGTCATTTTCGCAGATAGAAGATATGATTTCAAAAATGTATTTCTCTTTTCGAACGTAAAACGAGATCAAAATATTGATTTAAAAAAAAAATATAGTTACCTTCGTTGATTATTTTCAAATCTGTTAGCTTCAATGTCTTTTTTCTGCACATTTCGAATGCAAGAAAATAGATGTCAAACGATTATTATATTAGGAGAGGCAATTAAATCACCAAATCTTTTCGATCCATTATTTGCCTAGAAATTAAAATATTTCTAGAAAAAACAAGATAAATATTCTGATTTCTCTTGTTTTTCTCCCGCAAATTAACAACAAATAAAATCATCTCACCTCGTCATTTATTTATCACACGATTATTTTGAATTTCAATTTTTCCTTAATTTTATTCTTCATATCAAATTTAAAATTCTTATTTTCGTTTTGATTCTACCTTTAAGTGGCTTTACACTAGGCCAGTAGACAGCGCATGCGTAGAAAGGCTGAAAAATGCTGTTCGGTCCATGGCAAGTACTTGTCCCGACGGTACAACAAAATGCCACGGTGTTGAATTTTTTTTTTTTTTTTCTTATTGCGCATGCGTTTGTAGAATTTGGCAGTTTATTTGGCGTGAAAAAATTATTCACTTATCATCGATTGATTCTGACATTTTTTGCTCTTCCTTCTTTCTGATGTGAGGGTTTTTAATTTTATTTGCCATTTTTTCCTACAGTTTTCCAAATTTAAGTACGTTGATGTTTTTTAAAAATTTTATCATGTTTATATGTGCAAATATCCATCATTTTAATACGATACGCAGTGAATAAAAAAATTCAGGGAAGTCAAAACGGCAGTTTATAGCCAAGTAAGGAAAACCTGAATCTTTCTTATGAAATTCTGCAAGCATAAATGTCCCTTTCCGCGCATGAGTTGTCTTATTGACCGTCTTATAACTGGTGAAGTGTAAATTTAGCTTTATTTTAGTATCTATACTACGAAGGAAAAAAAACTCTCATGTTTCATACTTGGAAAAATAAATGTCAAAATACTGGTATTCCCGGCCTTGCTTGTGATCCACCATTTTGTGTTTGAAAAGAAGGCGAATGAATAGAAAGTATGCAAGGTATGTATAAAAATTAATATTTTGAAACATATTTTGGGTCAGTAATCAAAAATAAAAATAAAACATTTCTAATTCACTTCATTTTTCTTATTAAGATAAAACTAAATGTAGTTTGAATCTATTTTTATATTTTGGACCTGTTTAATGGCAATTTGAATATCTCTCACGCCCGTGATCACGTCTTAAAACGGTTGTAAATATTTTTCGGTTTGATGTTATGAAAAAGATCATATCAAAAATAGGAAAGGAGCGAACATCTTAATTACGTTTTGACTCTATTAGGGTTACATATAAATAAAATTTCTTTTAAAGAAATATTAAGCGATTCAGCCACATACAAAAAATGAACGATAATACCTGGCTGTTTAATAAGTACGATAATAAGAATTCCTTATTTCATTACTTAACACAATAAGAATGTCTGTTTTATATTGTTACAAACCTGCAATTCGGCTTCCCAGCATAGTTTATTCCATCAATAGAAAGAAAGTTTTACAGTCATCTGAATGGGACTAGCGCGTCGGAGGTCCCAGAGCTTGGCGACAAACTTGGCGACCATTTGGCGACTTGGCGACAAATTTGGCGACTTTGGCTCCAAAATAGATAATACCCGAAACTTCGAGAATTTTCCCGCTCCGTCCAGTAGGAACCGAGATACGTCTCGAACGTTCCTGATTGGTTGTGAGGCTTCTAGCCCCTCCTTCTGAGACCTATAAAAGGAAGCGACCGCCGCTGCCAAAGAGACGACGAAGCCAGTAGTCGAAGACGACGAAGTCGGAAGGAAGACGACGGAATAGTCCGAGTTCGAGAGCAGCGGAGTCGAGTCGAGTCGAGTCGACGAAGTCAGTAATCCGAGCCAGAGTCGGAGAAGTAGAAGACGGAGGAGTCGGAAGCGACTGAGGCAAGCTAGTGCTGAACTGAGCTGTGCGCTACTGTCTGCGGTAGATTCTGGTTGTATGCTGCTGTGTATGCTGTTGTATGCTACACATCTCGGGTGAAGATAATCGTCTTCTGTGCTGTATATAGTTGTCGCTTTGTGCTGTCCTGTGTGTCTTCGTGTAAATAAACGTCGTTATTTCTTTTTCCATTGTCGTGTGATTATTGAGCGTTCTCCACACCATATAACTTCCACTATCCAAACGAACTCCGGTAAAGAAAATTTCGTAACAATATACTACTTGTTTCCATTAAAATCAAATTTTGAAGAAAAATAATAACAGTCTTCCTTTGGTAATTTTTAGAATTTTTGTTCTCCCAATGTTGAGCCTGATAGTGAACTTTATCCACTTTTTCTTCAGAGAAGTACTTAAACAAGAAATGTAAGTCATTTCCAGGTCTCAGACTATGCATGCAAGTCAGAAATCTATGTCATACAAACGTACATTAAATTAAACATTTCATTTAATTAAGATTTTATTTTCTGGCTCCACCCTGATTTTATTCAAGTTGGGATGTCAGTAGCCGAAATATATGAATATAGATTTCAAAATGCATTTGTGTTTTCATGAGAGACTTCTACATTTATTAAACTAGTGGGAGTGTTCTCCTCTCAGCTTTCTCGGGGAATTTAGAATTTTTTTTCTATTAATTGGTTGCAAAATTTCATGCAGAATCACAATTTAAGGGACAAGATATGTCTCTGTCGTTGCATTTTCGAATCCTCATATTCAAATACTCATAAATACAAATGGATATTTATGTACAGCCGTTGCCATTAAACAAAGCAACATCAAAAAGATTAAGCAGCGTTCACATGAGGCCAACTACTGTGCGCAATAGAAAGTCACACCTACCTAATGAACATCACGTGATCCCAACGGGAAAATCGCCATTGTTCCATTGTGGCCACGTGATCTTCCTGAATTAGGTGCGACCTTCTATTACATGCAGTAGTTGGCCTCATGTGAACCCTGCTTTATTGTGACCAATGGTTGCCATATTCAGCATGCAGGTATGCAACTAACTCTCCAGACTTGAGCAGTCTCTTTGGAGACGTTAGACTCCTCTCTCTTAAAATGCAGAGGGACAAGCGATAAAATCTTTGATAGATTTTGCCCAAAACTAAACACAGATCTAAAACTCTAATTATACATCTATGTGCTTAAATTCACTTACTTAGATGTTTGCGTTTATAAACGTCCGTGTTCATATGGCAGCTGAACAGATTAAATTCCCATAGGCGGATTTTATTTAAAAAAAATCTATATCTGCCAATTTGATGATAATATATTTCCTTTTTTTAATTATATGTAGCTGGCGTCCCGGCCTAGGGATAGCGCGTCTTTCCCATGATCTAGGCGTCCGGGTTGCGAGTCGGGCAGGGTTCGGGCAGGGTTGTTCTTTACCCTGTGTTCGATCTGTGAGGTGTGTGAAAGAGCCCCCCCCCGTAAAAAGGGGCTGTGCAAGTGAGTGTATGAGTATCCTCTTCATATGAGTTAGAAATCAGACTTCTTCTATTGGGGGGCACTCTTAGAAGCCACTGCACAAACTCGCTTAAATCGCTGACTTCGTCAGCAGGCTTATCTATGGCAAGTGTCATAAGTAATAACAACAATGATATAGAGTTATTTTATTCGTAGACTAACAAACAGACGTAATTTCAAAAATGTGTTTTTCAGATTAATGGGGATTTATCTAAATCTCGAGGTCGAATCTTTTTGATGATTGCAAAATTTAATTCTTCAAGAATTCGAATATGCACAGCAGAAGTGGTATACCTAAACGTAACTCTCGCATACTCTCTTATAAAGCTGCTGGGTCAGAGAAAGCCTTACATGACATTGGCGTATAATAGTCACGAAATTTCAATCTTTGGCGCCAATTAAAGCTTTTACTGAATCTATCGTGTGATCCTTGGCGAATTTTCTGGAGATTTATCCCTGGTATTCGGTTAATAGTAACCGAAAATTGCATTTATGCTTTAGAGACATTTTCGAACTGATAAATAATTTGATAGGAAACTACAAGTAGAGTCAAAAAATCACATACCGAATTTGATACATTTAAATCATAGCATTTTTGAACTTTGGCGTTTAAATGTTTCTGAAAGTACAAACCGACAGACGGCCAACTCCTCGTTGGATTTGGCTCAAGATTTGTTCTATACTGTAGATAATAAGTTCGTGTGCTATATTTTATCCGTCTAGTGTTTTTCTTTTTGTAGATATCGTGTTAACTTATATTCGAGCATCTGGACAGACAGACTTTCTCTGAACTGATTTTGCCCACAATTTGATAGAAATCTACAAATGTCGTGTGAAGATCGTATACAGAATTTTATCAGTCTAGTTCAAAGCGTTTTTTAGTTATCTTTTTCACAGATAGACATGGCAGGTAGACATATAATGCATGCCAAAAATGTGTTTTTTATAGCTTTGGCAGGGCTAAAACGTGGAGATGTGTCAAAATTTCGAATTCGAATTTATTTATGGTTACGGTACTTCCTTTGTGCCTTATATACGAGAAAGTAAAAATATGCTATTCTGATTAAAGAACATTCTTCAAAATATTAAGGTCGAATTTTTAACTTTCTCCTTGGAAATTTCGAATACGAAAAAGTAAGAATTGCGAGTGTTTTGCTGCTTGTTACATCAGTAAATAGTATATTAGTTTTGATTTGATTTATCGTTCTGTTTAATGAAAATTTGCACTTTTTCTGGCTTAAGAAGAACAGAATAATTTGCAATATGTCTAATGTGACAATGGTATTTCCTCCTTGCAGATCACTTAATTTGTAATTTCTTGATTTGTTTGTACTAGCCGCTTTTGTCGACCAGCTTGTTCACCCATATTATTGACCTTTCTTTAGCTACTAAACTCTTAATACGAAAAACATTTTTTAAAAAAATTTCCTTTTGTCATCTGATGCTACTGAAAACTTGAATTTAATTGAATTAATCTGTTACAAATTAGCAAATTATTGTGGTTGGAACTTAAAGATTGTATGTACTTCGAAATAAAAAAGGAAGTAAAAGTCTTATTTTGCAGTTGATGTCTCAAAAAAAAATTAATTTTAACATTACTTAAATAAATGATTGAACGTTTTGGTAGGTGAATTTGAATTTAAATATAACACTAAAAACATTACAATTAAAAGTGTATTAAATTAAAAAATATTTTAAAAATAAAGTAAGAAATTGTATAAAAATGAAATTGATATGATTAAAAAGGTATTTTTTTTTAGCTTTAAGATAATGCAAAACAAATTTTGTGAGACAATAGTTTTTCAAGTCAACCATCTAACTCTCCCACCCGCCCGTAGGCACACGGATTTAAGCCATAGAACTGAATGACCGGACCGCCGCTACAGCAATTGGCGGAAACTGTGGTTGAGTCCTAAGGGCCATCACCGGCCACGGTACAACCCTTCCCGAAGGAAGTACGTCCCGTCATCGATGGGAGGAGTTAGATCCCCCACCTATTAGTGTTCCCTCCAGGGTGTCGAGATCCAACCACCATGCCGGAAGCATCTCCTCCTCATTTCGAGGTGCCCCCCGGGGGTCAATAGTTTTTTAAGATTGGATTTGTTTGGATTTAGTTCAAGGTTTGATAGGTTTCTACACTATAAGTGGTAAATCTGTATATTATAGGTATCTATTTAGCACTCTTCATTTTGTAGTTATCGTGCTAATGAACAGCCGGACAGACAGACTTCCTCGAAACGGATTTTACTCAATATTTGATAGAAATTTGGTATAAAGACGGTACATTAAATTTCACCCACCTTTTTCAAAGTTTATCACAGACTTGACAGAAAGGCGAACCATTTCTAAAAATGTGTGTTTTGAACTCACTGAGGTCCGAAACATAAAGATTCCTCAAACGTCGATTTCGAAATTTTTGACGATATTCATACTTTTTGTATATTTCGTATACGAGAAAATGAAGACAACTGATGTTTAGTAACAGAAGTTCATGTTTCTATCTCGGAAAAAGCTTCCGTCACGATTTTTTAGTATTTTCTGTGCGAAGTGGAATGAACAAATTACAAAATCACTTTAGATAGTTATCAGAGAAGCTAATACCAAGATGCGTTGGTAAACATCCCGGATATTATTTCTATCATACGTTGGACTTAGAAGAGGAGAAAATGCCATTAGAAACAACAACAAACAACAACAAGAGGATAAATTATAGAATCCTAATAATCATGCTTAATAAGTAAAATGCTCATTACTTCTGACATTCTGCAAAAATTCAACTTAAACACTAATGCCGGGTTTACACTCGGCCAGCTATAAAACGGCCAGTAGGCAGCGCATGCGCAGAAAGGCTGAAAAATGTTGTTGGGTCGATGGCAAGTAATTGTCCCGACGGAACAACAGTATACCGCTGAATTGCATTTTTTTTTTCCTTACTGCGCATGCGTTTTTAGAATTTACGGTTTTTTGGAGTGTGAAAAAATTGATCACTTATCATAGATAATTTCCGACATTTTTTTGCTCTTTGCTCTGTCTGATGAGAGGTTGTGTGTGTGTGTGCTTTTTCCCTTTTATTTGCCATTTTTTTCTGTAGTTTTCCAAATTTACGTATGTTAGTCTGTTTTTATTTTACCATGCTTCTTTGTGTAAATTTCCATTTTCTTTGTGTAAATTTCTTTTAATACGATATGCAGCGCAAACGAAAAATTCAAAGACACCAAAACGGTAATTTATAGCCAAACATGGAATGCCTGAATCCATCTAATGAAATTGTGGCAAACATAAATCAGTCCCTTTCTTCGCATGCGCTGCCTACCGGAAGTCTTATAACTGGTCAAGTGTAAACCGGGCATAACTATTTGTGCAACAGTTGCAATATAGTTAACAATATCTCTTACATGTTAAAACTCATAAAATTTTTGCTCATAGAGAAAAACTTCATATGCAATTACAATATATCTGATCAATCATTTTATAAAACTTTCCTTTCATCACAAGAGTTTATCAACACAAAATCCATCCGTTCATTTTTATCCCAAATCTCAAGTGCATTGACATTTGTTACCTGCAACTTTTCGGCATTTCAGGGGATAGCAGCTTGTATTGCTATATGTACAATCGTTCAAGTAAATCACATAATAAATCGTTTTTTGAAATGCTAAATAAGAAGATTTTTTTTCCTGTTAGCATTACTGGTTCAAGCAGATTCAATACAACGTTAATGGATCTGTTATCTATAAGCCTCATTTTCAGCGCAGAAGTAGGAATTAAATTGAATGAATCCAGAAGCAAAGAAACAACTTACAATATCTGTTTACTGCCTGCATTTGTATTTATAATCTGACGTAGAAAAAAAACTGATATTTTTTTTTCTCTTTGTGTAATTTGATATTTTCGATTAAGATTGCTTTATCGTAGAATTTTTTCAAAGAGTCTTTGATGCAATCCATCATCTTATGTTATTTGTATACATAACAAAACTTATCGATAATGTGTCTTTTTTTCAAAACAGGCAATTAATGAAATGTGTTTCAATAAAATAGTTAAGTACTGAGAAAAAACAAAGGATATTTTAAAATTGAATGCAGTTTGCATCTTTTTAAACTCGGTTTTTTAGTAGAAGGAAAAACTTGAATTGAGGATTTCATTAGCTTATACTTAAATAATATTTAAAAGATCAAAAGGGTAATGATGAAGGCTTTCGAAAGACATTGTCGAAAAATATATTATGAGTGATAAATGACGTGATTGATTGTAGCAAAATTAAAAGAACTTTTCGAAGAAATAACCTTTTTCTCACTCGACATTTGGATAATAATTATTCTTGTGAAATTTTATTAAACGTTATGACAAAATGAGTTCATAATCTTATTACTGAAATGGAAATTAGTGTTACTGATGAAGATGATAAAAAAAAGAAGAGTGACGATGTGGAGCCAAAATCTGACGATACAAAAGAGAAGAGTGACGATGTGGAGCCAAAATTGGACGATACAAAAAAGAAGAGTGGCAATGTGGAACCAAAATTGGACGATACAAAAAAGAAGAGTGACGATG
>JAPMOR010101684.1:294210-305232 GCA_026543865.1 Argiope aurantia
GCAAGACACAGCCAAAGCCAAAAGCACACCAAAAGGAATCTATTTCATTTTGGGAAATGAATTTTGTGAGAGATTCAGTTTTTATGGCATGCGTACAGTTCTCACTCTGTTCCTTGTGCGTCAATTGCAATTCAGTGAGAACGCTGCCGCTGAGATCTATCACAGTTTTGAAGTGCTGAGCTATTTCACGCCAATATTTGGCGCCATTTTGGCAGATTCATGGCTTGGCAAATTCAGGACCATTTTCTACGTGTCTATCCTTTATGCAATAGGAAACGTAACCATTTCTGTCGGAGCAATACCTCATAAACTTCACATAATGAAAACCCTGTCTCTAACTGGTCTTTTTCTCATTGGGCTTGGAACAGGTGGCATCAAGCCGTGCGTATCGGCATTTGGCGGTGACCAGTTCACGAGTGAACAAATAGAAAACCGAAAATATTTCTTTTCGCTGTTTTATTTTTCTATCAATATGGGAAGTTTGCTCTCTACCCTGATTACCCCAATTCTTAGAGGGAATGTCAGTTGCTTCGGTCTAAAAACGTGTTTCTCTTTAGCATTTCTTATTCCAGCGCTTTTGTTTGTAATCGCTTTGGTTATGTTTCTTATTGGCAAGCCTCTTTATATAATAAAACCAGCAGAAGGGAGCGTTTTTGTATCTGTTTTCAGATGTATTGGTTATGCATTATACAGAAAAGTGACATCGAAAGATGTGAAGAAAGAACATTGGCTGGAATACGCAGATGACAAATACCATAAAGACTTAATATATGACATAAAATGCCTCCTTAATGTCTTATTTATTTACCTACCACTCCCCTTATTCTGGGCTCTTTATGAGCAACAAGGCTCCAAATGGGTTTTACAATCATCTAAGATGAACAGCGAAGTTTATGGATCTCACATAAAACCGGATCACATGCAAGTGATCAATCCATTATTAATTCTCGTACTGATTCCTATTTTCGATAATGTTATTTACCCTTTGGCTTTAAAATGTAACATATGCCGAACGCCTTTGCAGAGAATGACGATTGGAGGACTTCTGTGTGCTTTTTCTTTTGTTCTTGCCGCAATCATACAAGGAAAAATCGAAGCTGAGCTTCCCGACATTCCACCGAAAGGCTACAGCGATATGATAATTATAAATAACTCTCCTTGTCATCTTGATATAAAGAGTAATTCTAATATTAGTTTGAATCAGTTTGAGAGTACCAGGGGAAAGCGAATCGCATTACAGAAATCTATCGAATGGAGGTTTACACCATCTGGTTGCTCAGCAACTGGAACTGCGATTCAGGAAGTGAATACCACCTCGTTGTACGAAACGATGATGATAACTCTTGAGAATAATAATCTTAGAGTTGATACAAGCAATGATTCTATAGTAAAAGAGAAAGATGGAAGTCCAAGAGTGAGGTTACTTTTCTCCATTGATTATCAATTCACAGGAAGCGAAAAGGCTTCATTTTTTCTTCAAGGTAGTAGGAATTTTTATATCATCCCAGAGAACGTGACTCGTCCAGGAAGAATTGGAATGACAGAATACTGTTCAGTTGATCCAAGCAAATATAAACTGTATTTACCAAGTAACGGAACAAAGAGCCACGAAGAAACAGCATTCGGTGAATTACATCTGAAAACTGGTGGTAGTTATATTGTTTATATTTATCAAAACAAGTCTGCGGGTCAGAAGGAACTACATCATACCATAACAGTTGTACCTAATTCTATCCATATATTGTGGCAGTTACCTCAGCTGATCATTATCACTGCAGGTGAAGTGATGTTTTCTATTACAGGCCTTGAATTTTCTTACTCACAAGCTCCTTCGTCTTTAAAGGCAATTGTTCAAGCAGCCTGGCTGCTCACAAGTGCTATTGGAAATTTCTTGGTGGTACTGTTGGTGTATTATATAGATTTTGAGAGACATACATATGAGTTTTTAATGTACTCTTTTTTAATGACTTTGAGCATGCTCGTATTTGGAATAATGGCCTATTTCTACAAATATGTAGAGAAAATGGAAAGTCCAGATTGATTGTAATTGCAAAATGTCTTCTTTATTAAATATTTGTGATGCGGGAGTTTTAATTATTATTCTTCTACTCTAACCCATTTCTTACATTTATAGCGTAATGGTCCATCTCTTGTTGAAGGTAATAATTATGATTATAGCTAATCCAGTCAATCAGTGTTTCCGGCATTTTACTCCATTCAGTTTACCTGAAATCTCTATACGATTTAGTTGGGCAGGTAACTCTCAGTTTTGGTATTTGTCGGTTGTAAAGGCGACCAAAAAAATGCCAAGAAAATATTTCTCCAATCTGACAATTTGAATCTTCAAACTATATAGCATATGATTTACACTAGATTTGATCTATATTTAAGCACATATTATATATATATGCACTTGAATATATTTTTTATAATTTTGCCAAGTTTTTTCTTGGCTCTTTTTGTTTGTCATTAAAACCGCCAAGTCTATCGGCAATCCTTGCCACGATCATATAATAAATGCAATCGCTTGTATCTGACCTATATTAATTTTTACATTCTCCTTGTAATTGTCAAAAAATTCGAACTCTAGATTTTGTCGAATCTCCCTGTTTCAAACCTCCCTGACTTAATGGAAATGTCTGTCTGACCGTCTGTCGGTGACAAAGATAACTCAAAATTCCATCTCTATCACAAAAATTATTTGAGCTAGACAAATGGAATTTGGTATGTAGTCTCTACACAAAATTTTGAGCGAACTCCATTCAGAGGAAGCTTGTCTTGCATAGTGTACGAATATAAATTTGTACGATAACTACAAAAAGAAAAGCACGCAGATGGATAAAATATTGCACACTGATTTAACATCTACAGCATAGACATCTGTCACATTTTTAGCCAAATCGAACAAGGGGTTGACTATCTATTGGTCTGCAATTTCAGAAGCATGTAAACATGGTAACTCAAAAACTCAGTGACTTAATGTACTAATTTTGTTACGTGATTTTGTTAGTCGAGTTGTAGTTTAAGACAAACAAATGTATGCTTCAATTAGTTAGGAAAATTTCCTTCAAAACACACATTTTATTTTCGAATATTATTTGCTATAGTCTAGGGGTAAAAAAAAATTGCTCGCTGCCTCACACAACAAAAATTTATGAAAAATGCAAAATTCACATGAAAATTTAATATTTAGTAACTATTGTATGCCATCGGCATTCAGGGCATTTTCTGGTATCGCTATTATAGAGTATGGGAGAAAGTTTTTTAGATTTAGTACAAGAATATCTGTCCGTAATACGTTTAGGAATATCTAAATGCCTAAAAAATGTTTAGGAATATTTAAATATTAGAAATATTTAATGCAAAGAAAGCTCTTTGGATTATCATTCGTCAGATTAGGTGACTTTTTTTTCTTTTAAATGAAGAGGCTGAAATTGCAATTTATTGATTACCTATTTTTATTATTTTTATCTTTGAAATAACGTTCTTTAAAAATTTTAGGAAAAAGAGTATTTTAAATTTGATGTCGTTATTTTTTCAGATGACGTCAGTTTCAAGATTCGAAAGTATTATGGCAACTGTTCTGTCCTTTCCCATTAAATTTGGTTACCGCCAGTCACATAATTCGTACCAAATGTGCAATGCCTTCACACCTGTAAAATTTCTCAACGTTTCTTTGTAATGTTAACTATTTGCTGTGTGATTATAGGAGGCTAATTGGACATAAGGATATTGTATCCATGAGCCTCTTATTTAATTTCTTAATAGGTTGCGTTATTTTTTCTTTTTTAGTGTAACCTGTTTATAGTTTGAATTATTTTTTAGGTTATAAACCAGCTTGTGGTGTCTCCTGAAAACGTACTCATACTCACTCATAAAGTTGGTATCTCTGAGAATGTCTTAGATGGCAATGGAGTACAATAAATTTCTGACGTGGAATTTAACATTTTGACTGAATTCTTCGGGTCATCCTTGGCGAGTTTTTCGGCGATTCATTCTTGGCATGCGGTTAATATTATCCAAAAACGGAATTTATGCTTTAGACACATTTTCTTCAATTGATCGAAACCAAAATTTGACACAAAACTGCACTGGTAGGCACAAAATCTCATACCAAATTTGATATATTTAAGTCACTGCGTTTTGGAGTTATTGCTTTTACATATTTCGGAAAGTAATGATAGGCAAACGGGCTATTGAATTTGGATCCAAATTTGATAAGTATCTACACTATGGATGTCAAATCTGTGCACCGAGTTTTATTCATCTAGCTCGCTTCGTTTTGTAAATATAGTGTTAACTTACATTCGAACAACCGGACAGACGGACTTCCTCTGATCAGAATTTACTCAAAATTTGAAAATCTGGTGGAAAGACAGTATACCGAATTTCATCCCTCAATCTAAAGCGTTTTTGAATTATCTTTGTCACTGACAGACAGGTAGACAGACGGACATTTTCTAAAAATGTTTTTTAATTCAGGGAGGTCTAAAACGTGGTGATTCGTTAAATTCTCGAGTTCACATTTTTTGACGATTATTATACTTTATCTTTACAACGTATATGAGAAAGTAAAAGATGCATTTGTATTGATATTTTATAATGCAACAATAAATGAACAATTTCCATGTGAAATATTTTTTTTATGATTGCATTGAACAATCCAACGATTATTTAAAGCATGAATTGTGAAAATTCTATGTAAAATTTTAAAATTTGCTTTGTCACATCATAGGCACGTCATTCAAGTGACGTCTCTAAAATAACGCATTGTCGAATCTTAAAAATAAAATCTAATGAGCACTCATCTACCGAAGCAGTTATTCAATAAATCATAAAAAAGTTTACCTTCCGGTTTTGGTGATGATCATTTCTGTGCCGAGCTCATAAAACTTTTCCCATAAGTCCTTTGTTTCCAGAATAGCTTCGACACGCTGTAGTTCCTCGCAGTTGCATTTCGGCTGCAGTCGGGGATCCTTTGGCAGGGGCTGCTTGCTCGGGGACTTTCGGTTCTCCGATTTTTCTGGATTGCTCTTCGGACTGAGCGGTTCTCGCTTCTGGCTCGTAGGAAGTTCCTCTGTTCGAGATGTCGTCTGATTGAGTTGGCCAGGGCTGGTGCTCTCAACCAGTTTCTCTGTTTAAAAAGAGGAGAAAAATTTTGAATACAGAGGAAAATACTTTTTAATCAACTCAGTTTGATTTATCAATCTAATACCCTTGCCGTAGGGAGGTGTGGACATGGAGAATATATATGTTTAGACGCCAGTATTCTGATGATGATAAGGTGTGTACTAAAAGTGGCATTACACAAATAAAAGCCGGCGTCCTTGCATAGGGGTAGCGCATCTTCCCCATGATCTGGGCGTCCCGGGTACGAATCCTGTTTCGGGCATGATTGTTCTTCGTCTATGTTCTATCTGTGAGGTGTGTGAATGTGCCCCCTGTAAAAAGGGATTGTGCAAGCGAATGTGTGAGTTTCATCTTCATATGAGCTAGAAGTCAGACTTCTGCCCTCGGGTGCTCAGGGGTTTTTACCCTCAGAAGCTACTGCACCCCGTTTTCGTGATAACGCGGACACCACATCATCAACACAAATAAAAAGCTCATAATAAAAAAAATAGAATTTAAATAGCTGTCAGAGGACTAGTCATTCAAGAAAGAGTCTTTCATGCGCGTGTGTCCTAGATGCAAAAGACAACCGATGAAAAAAAAAGCCAGAACTAAAAAAAATAAAAAGGCAGGCATAAAAAGAAAACGTGGAGAAAGTCCGAATGGCATAAACAGTAGAGCCTACATAATATTACACTAGTACAGAATCATTGAAACATAATTAGTAAATAATAAAATTTTCAAAATATAAATAATATATTAAAGTACAGGGTAGTTATAATTAAAGTTCCACTTTGAAATGGTCATAAAAGGAAAACTACTGGTCAAATGCTATCAAACTTGGCAATAGTTTAAAGATGGTCATGGGAATTTCTTTTCTGCCAAAAAAAAGTACTAAAACTCATCACCAGGGGAAAATGACACTGTATGCAATATTGTTAAGCAAAATACGACATGAAGACACCGGTTTCAAATGTGTTTAATCGTTTCTGAAACGTATTACAAAGCACTTTCAATATGTGTTATCTCAAAAGCACTGTTTATGGTGATAATCTAAACAGTTTGGCGGAACTGAAAGATGCGGTACACTGACGCTTGCGTAACATCCCGCCTGATATGCTACGAGTTACTGTTGAGAATGCAGTAATGTGATTTAACTTGCTTTCAAAAAATGGTGGACGCCACATTGAACATGCTTTGTAACACGTTTCAGAAACGATGAAACACATTTTGTCCTATTTTGCTTAATAATATTGCATACAGCGCCATTTCCGTCCTGGTGGGGAGGGTTTATTTTTAGCAGAAAAGAAATTTCCATGACCTCCTTTAAATTATTTCCAAGTTTGTTAACATTTGGTTCAGTAGTTTTCCTTTTATGACCATTTCAAAGTGGAGCTTTAATTATAACCACTCTGTATATTATAAGTAAATATAGTAAAGAGAAGAATAAATAGAAAAAAGAGAAGAGAATTTTATAGAAAAAATAAATGAATTAATGAAAAATAAACAAGAAAAAATAAATATTCACATAGAAAACATGTTCATTTTGCAACTTCTTTCTTATACTGTCTTTAACAATATTTGACTCAGGCAATGGTAGATTCCAAATTAAAGATTGCTACTGTTTCTAAGAGAAGCTAAAAAAAGCTTTAACACTTGAAGTACTAAGAGGAATGTAAAATTGGCATATAAAAAATATGAACAAAAAAATGTTCTTTTGTGTTTGTAATGTAAAAATATTATAAGCTCATATATTTTATTTTGAAAACTCAATTATAGGGGTATTGAAGGAACTACCAAGAAACTGAGGGAGATGAGAAAGAATTTTTATCACCCCGTATCATAGGAAGCCTATCATGATTTGAAACTTTCAACAATTGTTTTATTTTCTGCAGGTAGTATTGCATGCATATTTTAATCCTTTCGCTACAGAACTTGCCTAATTAGCCGTGTAAATTCTTTACTTGTCAGTTTCTGTTTGAAACGAGGGCTACAGGGTGTAAAGCAAGTGTATGCTTAGTGATAATTCTTTTTTATATTTTGATCCCTTCGTTTAAAATAGAAACGGTCCCACCAGCTTAGAATTTGTATGGCTGGTTGAAAATGTCAGTTGTAAAAGGGTTAAAAATGCCAGGTATATTCAGAATAAAAGTTTTCTTTATTATACCAAAATTTATAATATTATAAATATTAAGCAAAATTTCCAGAATATATGGTGAAATATCATTAAAGTATTAATGTTAAAATTTTAAAGGAATTCAATGAATTTCCAGAGTAATTTTAGTAAATAAATTTTCACTGCACAAAGTCTAGCATTTTATCTAAAACAATTTCAAAGTCAGGTAAATAGTGCAACTTATATAAGAATTCCAGTTGAATACCATTAAGATGCAGAATGATATTAGCATTGCAGTAAGCTAAATTTCAGTTCTTCCTTAAGAGAAACTAAATGATGAGTTTTTTTTCTTTCCAAAAATTGATATTCCTTAGATTTGATCTTCAAATTCTTAATCCAAACTTCCTAAGAGGTTAGAAATACACTTAAAAAATCTTTTGTACTTATAAATTAAAAGCATAAAATAAATTTCAGTAAATTCGGCATCATAAATTAAAAAAAAAATGTTACTTTCTCAAGTACGAAATATAGAGAAAATATTGCAATTGTCAAAAAAAAAAAAAAAAAAGCGAACTTAAGATTTTGATTAATCTTCTCGTTATGGCGTTAGAAAAACTCATTTTTGCATTAGATTTGTATGCCCGTCTGTCAATGACAACGATAACTGAAAAACGTTTTGAGTTAGATTGCTGAAATTTGGTGTGCGGTATATGGTACAAGTTTGTAGATTTACTCAAATTTTCAGCAGAATCTATTCTGAGGAGGTTAATCAGCTCGGCTATTCAAATGGAAGTTGACACGAAGCTGCAAAATGAAGAGAGATTGATCAATAAAATTCGGTACTCATATTTAACAACTATATTATACACACCTATTAAATTTTGAGTCAAACCAACAAGGTATTGACTGTCTGTTGGTCTATACTTTCAGAAGCAAACGAAAATTCGTCCTTATTAGAAAATATGAGAGAAAGTTTTAAGGAAACCATTCAAGCTGGTATATTAAGTTATTCATTTTTTTGCATAAACAATAAAGTTCTAACATTATATAAATTTTAGTTCTTAACTAAAAACAACATTTTAAGCATAACATATTTAAAATTGAAACAAAACTCATTCGGACGCTTAATTAGAACATCATCAATCTGCAGATGTGCCATTTGCTAATATGAGTTGGAGCAAATAAAGTTTTGAAATAATGATGGTTGATATTGTATAAGAAAGGCTATCCATTAGTTCCTGGAAAGTTTATGGAAGATCTCAACGTCATTTTTGTAAAAGAAAATTTGAGACCCTTGTCACTCATGTGAGTAGTTTTGACTTAAGGTCGATTTTGAAGTTCCAATTATTTCAAGGTGTATTGAGGAATTTTTGCTGTCCAGCTCTGTCTGACAAGATCTCTTCTCTGACAAGATCAACAGAAAATATATAAGTTTAGCATAACAGTGTGTATATCGCAATGTAATATTTTAACAAGCTTTGTATATAGATACCATGAATATTTGATTATACATCAGAGACTCACTTGAGACCCAATTACTACCACCAACAAACAATTTGCTACTCAAAGGCAGCAAGTAATTTCATAAAATTGCGCGTTATATAAATAAAAGAATGATTCAACAACTTAATGTGACTAGTATTCGATCAATTCTGAGTAAGGCATATTTCTAAGCGAAACATCTCCACATGTTTATCGTCATCTCACCAAGCCCTGATGGAATTTTCGTCACTTTTCATAAATACTTTCCCTTTAAGCAAACCAGAACATAACGCAATTCAAATCCAATAAAATAGCGTTAAAATAAACAAGAAAATAATACATTGTAGTGTAAAATAATCTTGGTGAAACCTCGTGTAGAAGTGCGCATCTCCTCGCCTCCGCTTCAAACCTTCAATCATCCTGTGCCAATCATCAATAATCATATGATTTTTCTTCTTTTACATCTCGATGGATCTCAAACTGACATCACATCCCAAATTTACCATACGCTTATTATTAGATCACTCCAGGAAATTACTTTTTAGAGGTTTTCTACAAGTTATATTTAGGGAGAAATTGAATCAATCCATTATCGGCATCATCTCCTATGCTTCGAGCAGTTTTTCGCCTGTCTTTTAACGGGGTTTCTAAAATTTTTCTCGACCGGCGGGCTACTTTCCTGCACCCGTTACACGTGAAGTGCGAAATTTGATAACGGAGCAACCAATTCGTCAATTGTTGATATGAGGACGTATGGAAATTTGGTTAGGGTTTGGGGAAGATTAAGGAGGGGGGGGGGATTCACGCTGAACTTATTGACGCTTCGTGATAAAGAATCTCTGTCGTGATGAATGTTGCAGAATCAGCTATTTTGAAGTTAATTTAGGAGAATAAATTAATGTCAAGAAGGCTTTTAATTTTTTCATTTGTGAAACCCTTCCTTGTATCAAGTTGGGCTTCTGTGCTACAAACTGGCAATGACTTTTTATTTTAAAATAGGCTGATTTGCTAAAATTAAACTTCATGGACTCAGAAGGTTGCGGAAGGTGTTCGTATTAATCCAAAGGATACAAGAACAAAAAAAAAAAAAAAAAAGATTTGAGATAATTTTTTCGCATCATATGAAAAATGGAA
This sequence comes from Argiope aurantia, assembly GCA_026543865.1. NCBI lineage: Eukaryota > Metazoa > Arthropoda > Arachnida > Araneae > Araneidae > Argiope > Argiope aurantia. Next base: position 304,052 of record JAPMOR010101684.1, read on the forward strand.
TATGAAATTTCGACGATAGATAGCATAAACAGTAAGAAATTTTCAAAAATGCAAATAAAATATTTTTAATTCACTAGCGTAAGATTATTTTTCGCCGATTCGTGCGAAATGAGAAACAAAAGAAAATGAGAAGCTTTGCAAAAACTTCAAAAATTATTGGATCTTATTTTTAAGAAGTGATTTTTCGAGGACTCAAACGTTACTGGACAACAGAATTATGGCATGATGACAAATTTTTTGATTCTAAGGTTTTATCCACATCAGTTCATTCAAGGTGCGATATTCATACAAAATGATACATCTCCCAACTTAATTCGAGTTCTTTAACATTTATTATAACAATCTTTCACCAAAGAATAGGAAGAAAAAAAATCGTTAATAACTTGGCCTCCGAGGCCACTTATTTCTCTTCGTGTGATTTTTGATTATAGCGCTTTAAAAAAAAATTTGTGTCTAAATGCTTATCGTGAGAATTTTTATATTTTTTTTCAGAATTTCATTCCATTTTTAAACATTTTAATAAATAATGGCGGAATCGTTTATCTTTGTTATATAAATTTTGTATAATTTGGACAAATAGAACAAACTCCATAGGTTTATAAACTGGCAAAGTTTAATTTGAATGAATCTGTACGTGAGAAATTATTTTTAAATCAAACGCAGTTGTCGAATCCATATTTCTGAATTCAATCATATTCAATACTCGTAATCATTTATCTATCGATTAAAAATTTGTCCAGTATTCCGAAATGTAAATGCAGAATAAAAAATAATAAATAAGTAAAAAAAAAAAATCTTTGCTCATCTGAGGAGTTTATAAATTTGCTACATCTCTTCTAAATAAATATTATAGTGAACCGCAATGCTCTCAATTTTACTCTTATCTCCGTGATGAATATAATTCAATATTTTTCGTATTGATAATTACGAAATGGATATTTGTGAACTGATACGCAATTTTTGATATGCAGATATCAGATATATCAACTGATATGCAAATTCTGACATGCAGATAACTGATATTCAGGAAATATTAGAAAACCGGTGGCTATCTAGTCAAAATCTTAATCTTTTAACTTTCAAATAAAAGTATCAAAGTGCTTGAAATTATATTTAAATACAATTTTGGTTCACAATTAAAATCAGTAAATTATTTCGATATGGATATTTGTGAATTGATA
>JAPMOR010101684.1:305242-322023 GCA_026543865.1 Argiope aurantia
ATATATAATGTGCTGAGTTCCTAAATGATTTCTTTTCCATTATTTACATATATTTTAGATTTATTTTCTTTGGATATTTTGCAGTCAGATACAATTATTATTATGATAATAACAATAAAGAGTTTGGGCACATAAGATTAAAGTACAGAATATATTGAAGAGTGAATAATAGTTAAAATTTTAGGTAATAAAATAATAGAAAATTAAAAGACAAAAAAATCTTTTTGTATGAATTTTGAATTGTGCTGCCCCAAATAATATATGTACTAATTTAGGTGTATAGTATATGCAATGTTTTAAAAGATGATTGCATATTTCCCTCGATTATAGTTAATTGTAATACATCAGAAAAAAAATCGAAAATAGCTACGAAACACACTGTATTTAAAAGGCGAATATTTTCAGAAAAGACCTAATAAAGTCATTCAAGTTCGGAAATTTTCAATAATTATAAACAAAACAAAATAACCATACTTTGGTTTACAAAAATAATTATCCAATTATAATAATCTTAGAATGCACATAAAGCAGAAATTTAAAAAAAAAGAACTTTCACAAAAGACATAATTTTCTATACATTTAAAAATGTCGGTTTTATATTATTTAATTGAATCAAAGAAGTATACTCTGCGATTGCAATTTAAGATTCAAAGGGCGGTTAACAGAAATTATCGGATGAATACCGCTTACAGTTTCTCTGAACATTAATTACATAAAGAAAATAGTGATTCAGTGATACCATAAGTCTCAACATCAATTATACTGACATTTGAATAATAAGGAAATTATTCAATTAATTTAATAACGGAAAAGCAATTTTCGGAGCAATGGTTGATTTATGTCGATTTTACAAGACAAATCAAGCCTTATTTCCGCGTGAAATTGTTCCCTTGTGAAAGAACATTAATTTTCTTATAATTGTCTGTAAGTTTACACCTAAGGAAAAGAATTCTTTTCCATAACACTTCTGACTGACTTTTTCCTTGAAATAAATTAATTAATCATTGCCTTTTTAAATTATTTTCTAACTGAATATAGAATTCCTTCAGTTGTAAAAGATAAACAACAAAATTATTCTCTTACTTTTTTTTAGTCTTTGGTATTTCATACACAAATATTAATGTGACAGTTTGTTAATAACCGTTATTTGCCAAAGGTAAAAAAATAAAAACTTAGTAATATTTTGATACAAAAGCACTTTATCACTTGTGCACCTTTCATTATTTTAAATGGCCGAGTATAAGGAATAAAGAATAAATAAATAAATAAACTAGTTTGTGCTAAACATTTTAATAATGTTTACATGAAATGCTTCAAATCAGGCAGTCCAGGTATAAAATCCAAATAAGGCTGGACAAATCCATGCAAAAAATTGTTTTTTTGCCTTTCGTTAATAAACATTTTTTCTTACATTATTTTCCAATTCCGATTCCACATAATTCATAGCTATGAAAATATTCGTAATATTATCATTTCTCATTGGTAAAATAATAATAATAATATTTTTTTAAATCTTGATTTTATACTTTTTACCAATATTTTTATTTTAAATGCGCTTAATTTATTATATCTTTATATTTATCCTTATATTATCCATATATTGTCTGATTATATCTTTATATTTATAAATTATTATTATTATTATTATTATTATCGATTTTATATCTTCATATCTATTTAATATTTCTTAAATTATAATATCTTGATAATATTAATATCTAACTGGGACAAATGCCCTGCACCCCAGGGTCCTCGGTCATGAAAGCGGATATGGGCACTGTAAGCCTCGGCCCAAATGGGCCATCGTGCCAATGAGTTTAGTTTTTTGTTTAATATATCTGATTATTATAATATATCTAAAAGTATTCATGGATTTATATATTTAGTTTAGTTAGTTTTGTTCTTAATAAGTAACAATAATCTTTTGCATGCTTTTGGAAATCAAAAACTCTTCGATTTCAAAAATCAAAAAGAAGATGAAAGTAACTGAGAATTCTCGATTGTCAAAAAAAGTTAGATGCTTTTTTTTTATCAGTTAGTATGGTGAGAAGAACTTTTAATAAATTTATTCTAGAGATTTTGAAAAGAATATCAAATTTCTTTAGCTTATATTGCTGAAATCGAAGACTAATATGAGCATTTTCATGTAAGATTTTTACAACAGATGGCACCACAAACGAAATTTTGGTAGTTCTTTGCGAATTAAAAGTAAAATAAAGGCACGGTTTTTTAATTCTAATTTTAAAAAATTGTCCTCCTAATTAAAAAAAGTAATTAACAGAATAGTTCGCTTTAGTATTTAAATAACATGACATAATTTGAAATTTTCTGATATAACTCCATAAATACCGTTAAAAAGAATATGGCAGGATTCAATTTTTTTTTTCTTTTTTTTTAGGGAGGAGGGATCTTGTTTTCAAGATATTTTGGGACAAACTCCATAACTTTGTACCGCAGTCAGTCAAACAACAAGGATGGCTCGCTGCGCATAAAACTTTCGCACCTCCCCGTAGGAGGACGCAAAATCGTTGAGGGCACATTTAACGTAACGTTTCAGACTTTCAAATTCATGTTCGGTCTATCCGGAAGTTTAGATTCTTCAGCCAGGGATCACCATGGTTCTGAGTAAAGAAGCTAGTCTGATGAGAAAAGTTCTTTTACGGCTTTTAGTGGTGATGTGCAAAGTAATTAATTTCGTAAAAATCAGAAAAATTTATATATGTGTTAAAAATTTAACTTTTTTTTTTGTATTTATGCAAACTAATCAAATTTTGATCATTTTAAATGATAAATGAAAATTACTGTTTGCTCAATAAATTATTCGTTCATATATTTTATATTTATTTACATATAACTGTAAATGACCATATAAATATTTATTTTTATTTATAATTAAAATAATGCAGAATAATATAAAATTTAATATAAATATTTAATTTATACTTTTATAATTTGATCATGTAATATACTTCTATCATTATATATTACACTTAGAAAATTTTTTTGTTTTATAATAATAAAATACAATCATAAATATTGCTAATATGATAGTAAAATAAAAAGATTTTGTAAAAATTACTACAGATAGGGAACTTTTTCGGAGTTTTCATAAAAACATTTTTATAATCAAATATTTAGAAAAATTCCAAAAAATTAATACTTAAAATTTAATAATGTGTAATAACTGAATGCTGCCACTCTTCAGGACTGAATTAGTTACAAAATAGTGCTTGCGTATATTCAAAATAATTATTTAGAAATGAATAAAATAAATACTGAACTGAGAACTTGATGAAAAGACTTTTTGGCTCGTTAACTCTCATCTTTTGATGGAAAAATTTTCTTCACGTATATTAAAAAAGCTATATTTTAGCAAAAATGTTTTATTAGGTTATTATTGACTCCTAATGATTTGTTAATCATTATTCTACTATGAACTAGAGTTCAAAATTTTTTTCTTGTATTTTAGGAATAGACAAAAGTTTAAATTTTTCGTTTTTAAAATAATTGAATTCCCCCCCCTTCTATTTTTCTTACAATTCTGATTTCATAATAGAGCTGTTTTTAAAAACTGCGCTTCAATTAAAATAATTTTCTTTTATAAAAAAGAAAATTATTAGAATGCTTTAATTATTAAAGAAAATCTCTGGCAACGGAAGTTCTACTTTCTACACTGCAGTTCCGTGTTAGAAAACATTTTCAGTGACAATTGAAGAATATGGATTTCAAACTTTCATTAGTTTTTTTTTAATTTTTGTAAAAATAAACAATTTTTATTTGCGCATAGCTGCATGTATTACTATTTTGATGTAAATTAAAGCGTTGTATTCCTATACAATAAAATCAGAGAAAAATTCATTAGAACTGTATTTTGGTCTCACATCATTGAAAATAAATGTAATGTAAATAAATGTAAATGTTTTTTACCCTCAAACAACTGAAATATGGGAGTTTGTTTTCCAGAAAATAATCGACGAAATGTTTGAACACCAAGCAGGAAGTGCATTACGATTACGTCTTTGATTTTATATCATATCTTCAAACACCTCTTAGGATTTTCGTGAGATTAAATAATAATAAATCTGAAGATAATTGGGATTCCCCAATTTCTATCTAAAATTGGAGCTGTTGTAATTAATTTCGGAAGGAAAAAAAAAAAGTACATTATTTTTAACGTTTTTAAATTTAAAAAAAAATTATTTTCATTTTTGACTTTGATTTCCAGTTTTAAAATTTCGTTGAACTCTTTTGGGAATTTAGCGTGAGCAGTGAAGACAATGCAGCCATAAATTAATTTATATAGAATTTTATTTCAATAAAGCAAAAATAGCCGTGGTTAAAAAAAAAAAACTAACATGATTTTTATGAAGATATTTATTTCTATTTAAAATAATTTAGTTGTGAAAAAAAATGAATAAATAATCAAATACTTCCCTAAGCACAATGAAAAATTCAAGCTATTAAAAAGTTTGAAATTATCTCTGAAAAATGAGATAGGAAATAACAATGACTTAAAGAATAATACACTTGTTTGAAACGCATTTTGAAGAAATAAAAATATGCAGGTACAGAAGCCACTAGCGATCTTATTTTTCTACAGCTAGGATTATGAAATCTCTTATGAAAGACCACATAGGTTTGAGGAAATTGATCAAATGCTATTGAGAAGCATTAAAAATTCTTCAGGCTCAATAGTACATTATCTTCGTTAATATCAATATAAATAAGAAGGACTGAGTAGACATGAAAACAAACGCAGATTTACTCATCTTCATGAAAGGTTTTTGGAAATGTAGCTCGGTTTACTACTGCGATGTCTTCTTAGGTTTCTTCAGAAATAAAATCTGTGAGAATCGTATGCCGAAACTTTCTCACATACTATCTAATAAATGTAGTTGCGAATTATTAGTTGTATGCCACTGGCGAACAATGGTTTCGAAGCAGTCTATTAGATTGCAATCTTAAGGTAACCAACTACGTTCGAAGGAATATTTTTGAACAATGTGATTTTTTAAAAACTATTTATGGTTTTTAGATGTATTGTCAATTATAAACACTATAAATACAAAAAAAAAATTATTTGGAAATATAATATATTTTGATAAATAAGAAAATTTGTAGTAAATTTTAATGAAATTTAACCAAAACGTTTAACACTCTACACAAAATTGTAATGCAGCAATCGTATTTTTCTTTGTACACAAGTTTTAGAATATAATGATGAATGAAATGAACCAGAATCTAAAAAACATTTTGAGATGCAAAGAAATTATGGGTAAAAATATACGTATGTATACATTTTTTCCATAAATTTACAACTTAATTTTTCTAAAAACACTTATGATAAAGTATTTCACAAACAATAAAACTTTTGGTTCATTTCATTGCCCATATTATTTAAAACACACGCTGAAATTTTTATGTAAATACCTCTATTAGTTTTTGAGATATCATGTTAATGGTGGATAATTTTTATGAAAATTAAAGTTTGAGAAAATTGAAGTTAAATAATTTTTTAGCTAAAATTTTTCTTTAAAATTCTCCTGGATGATAGGTTAGACCTTCCTTTTCCTAGAAAATACTATTTTGGAAAGAGGAAAGCCTGAACTACAAGAAATAATAATAATAAAAGAATTCGCCAATGTGGTGGATAATTAGTGTTTTCAACGTAGTCGGATACCTTAAGCGATTTATCGCTGAGATACGGTTAATGTACTGACAGAAAACCGAATTTCATTTTGATGCCTTTTTCCCTGACTATTATTTAATTCAGAATTACAATTATCGTACCAAATTTCTGGTATTTAAGTCATTGCTTTTTTGAGTTATTGCGTTCACAAGCTTGTGAAAATACAAACCGACAGATGGTCAACGTCGACACAAATGCATACTTAAGGTACTAATTCTACGTGCCAAATTTTATTCATTTAGTCTTTTTCGTGTTGAAGTAGTCATACTCCTTTGCTCTCGGAGAGACAGACTTCCACAGCTTGAATTTCATTGAAAATTTGGCAGATACCTACAAATTGGGTGTCAATTCCATATACCTAATTTCATTCGTCTAGCTCAAAGAGAATTTTTATTTATTCATTCATTTTAGTCACAAATAGACATATGTAATTTCAAAAATGTTTTTTTCGGACTCAGGAAGATGTGGAACAAGGAGATTCGACAAAATCTCGAGTTGGAATTTTTTCACGATTACAATATTTCCGCTTAGTATTTTTCTGATAGGAATTTAAAAAAAGTTTATTTTTTATTTTTTTATTAGCAAAAGCTAGAGTCCGTATTAATCTTATATATAAGCGATTGTATTAGCAGCATCGGCCTTATTACATTCAGACATCTTATCTGTAGGCAACAGTAGCGTCACATTTATTACATATTTTTTTGAATTATTCAACGAAACAATTAAACCTCAATTTTTTTCCCTCTATGCAAAAATTTCTGTTTGTATTTAAACTTTGATGAGCTACTCTCTGTTCTGAACATAAATTCTTTCGGTTACATTTTTGAAAATTATTAAACTTTTCATTTTATTTCGGTAAAATTAAAATGTGCTTTATAAATATGTAAATATTATTTCCACTATTAAGTACACTGAAATCTTTTGTTCTAAGCTAAGCTCCAAAACATTTGCATTTGCGCACTGCATTTCAAAATAAATGGAAAGATTTATGAAAAGAGGATAACTCTTCTATTGGAGAAATATAGGAATAATAAAAATTTTAAAAAAATCATTTGCTTACAACTAATTAATTTGTTATGATTAAATTTGATGTTTTTTTCCCTATAAATACTGAAGCTTTTTCATCAAAGAATTCGTACGAAAAAGTCGTTTGCCGAGTTTTGTTGAACAACACCTGTAAAAACCTGTAAATCTTGATAAACATCAAGATTTACAGGTTTATCTGAAATATCGATGCACATTGAAGATATATTTTAAAAAAATTAATTCAGTTTAAGTGCAGAAACCACAAGTGACTAATTTCGAAAAACAATTATTAAATAAAGGTTTGTTTTAAACTGATTCATTAAGATGTGAATAAAGTAAGTTCCGATTAAGTATTGTTGTTGTTTTCATTACAAATAATACGGATCATGCACGAGAAAATTTATAATGAATTTTCTTATGAGCAAGAAACGGATACCTTTTCTTTTTTTACCTCTGAAATACGCGTTAATTACTAAATATTATCACACATTTTCACCAATATTCTTTCTTTCGAGTTTAGAACTTTCGAATTTCTTGAAGTTCGGACTTATCATCTTAACTTTATCTTGGTAAAGTAGTTTTTTTTAAGTCATCTAATTGAGAAATTGATGAGCTCGATATGAGGAAGAATCGATGAGTTTCATATGTGATTAATCCAATGCCTCGATAAATACTGCTAACGATCATGTAAAAGAAATCTACATAAGAGGAAGGACTGGCAGTTTTTGGCTTATTTTGTTTCATTAACATCTTAAGCGTGGTATAAATAAAAAAACTGTTTCTCATGTTATATCTTTTGACCCCTGTCTTTTCGAATTTAATTTAAATACTTGATCGACTATTTATCAAGAAATTACAGGCTTTTTTTTAACTCTAAATCTTTTTTAAATCTCATGCTTTTGTTTCATTCTTTTCGAATAAATAACTACATTTCGAATACATTTTCTTATCACTTCAAATCGATTCTTCATACAGTCTATCTCTTAAGGTTGATTCTGTGCACGGGCTGATACCGGAATGTCAAAAAATAAATAAATAAAATAAAATCTATACAGTTCATTTTATAATTTATTCAAAAAGTATAAACAGCATTCGAAAAAAAATGCAATAAAATTGTTCCATCTTTATACTTTGTTTGTTCTTTTTAGAATTCAAAAAAGTGTGTAAAGAGATAAGAAAAAGTATTGATTCATCATTAAAATCCTCAAACACAAAAGCCATTAGAAAGTTTAATATTCAGAATAATTTTTTAATATTTGTTTAAGAGGAAGCTGCTTGATTTTGAAATAATTTTAATTGAATAAAATCGAATCAGTTATAGACAATATAAATAAATATATATTTTTAATGAAAAAAAAATAAAACATTTGTTTTATTACATTTTTCCGCACTGAGCATTGTAGGAGAACGAATTCAAATGCAAGGAACATTTCTGGTAAAATTAATCATGTCTCGTAAAATTAAGAATATCACCGTGAATATAAATAAAAACGCAAAAAAAAAGGTACTTGGGAAATAGTATGTGCCAAAAATTTCTATCTCATATATAAAACATTTCCTTTGATTTTTCCTCTTTGAATAATATGCACGATTTCCAGGTTCTTTTCTTTTTTACTTTCTTTTCTTTTGCAAAAGCAACAGGCTTGTACTTGAATACATTTTTTTCTTATATAACTGAACTGATAGGAAGCAGAAATTTAAAGAAAAGTACCGACCTGACTATCCAGTTAAGGTTGAAGTTTCATGTTCTGCACAAAACAGTTGCAGCAGTATTTCAAAACAAGTTTCCGTGCTTTTTATGAAACTATACTGAACTACGCTTGCATTTTTGGAAATAGTGACTTTACTCAAATAATTGATAGTAAAATTGATAGGTTTTTACAATATTTTTTACTCGGTAATCATTTTCAAGCAATTTGTCGAAACTTCGAAATTATAAAAGCAAAGAGTTTTTCTAAAAACGTACATCAATTAAAAATAGCAATTTTAAAGATCAAGTGGCTATCTGTGAGACTTTTTTTAAGATGACTGATTTTTCATATTACTTATGCTTAGAAATATTGAAAAATTTAAACCAAAATAAAATCTGGAATTGTTTCGTGATTTCAATAAAATTCCTCGTATGCCTGTATCACAATTGCCTTTTTAAGGAGTCCTGATTTAGAAAAAACTTCAATTACCGATAAAGAAATCATTGAGAAAATTTGTTACCAATCATAAAACCACTTTTCTTCACTTTCTCGCTTAAAGACAATTCAATAAGTAATATGGTAGCATAAAGTTCAGATGTTAAGATTTATAGCAGCAATCAATAAATTTTATTTCTCTTGCGAACGAAAATCATTCTTTTCGGTTGCTTTATTAAATTACTAGCCGCATTTTGCGACCAGCCGGTTCGCCAGTATTACCGCTCGCTACAATTTTCAATTAAATATTTTAAGTAACTGGTCTCTTAATAGATTCTCAAACAAAACAATTTTAATCTTCAAATTTGGATAGTCATACCAAACTTATACTGTTTTTAGATCGTTCCGTTCAATTAACTCTATATATTTTGCTAATTTGTTGTCATTTCCGGTAAAACGTCAACTTTAATTTAAAGTGAAAATGATGAAATTGCAATTAATATGAAGATATTTTTTAATAAAACCAAGCGTTTTATTTTATTTATCATCTTTATTGCTATTTATTTATTACTATTATTGTTGAATATGAGTATTGCAAACAGAATATCTCGGTATTTAAGTCTTATGTGAACTACAAAATATTTTTCCTAATTTATGTAATATCTCAAAGAATAATTCAGCAAAAATTTCTCAGATTCAGCATAAAATTAAGTTTTTAGTTTTGCTTTCAAAAGGATTGAAATGAAAGCAATAATAATATTTTGTTCCAGCCTATAAATATATTTCAAAAATTATGAAGTCTAAATTTAATGCAGTAAGGTATCATATTCTGAGAAATATTCTGGACACATCAAATTTTAAATAAATGAATGAATGTTTCTATTTTCCACGATCAACTAAGACTTATTTATGAAGTTTTAAATGTTAAAAATTTAGAAAAACTCAACATTTTCATAATCTTAGGCCAATGAATGTTGAGAAACCTGCGCGCTGATTGGCGTATTTTCTTTGAAACGATCGATGGAAAATCTAAAATTATCCTTTTTTTTATTGAATAGTAATATTCAAATTTTCATAAATCAGTCAGTTTAAGTGATTGATTTAGTTGATTGGAAATTAACTCTTTTTTATTTAAAATATTAGTGTTTCAAGAACATTTTGTTATTCGTGATTTCCACAGCAGAAGCTTTATGTAAAATCAAAAATTCGTTATTTATTAGAGCATTTATTGAATTAAGTTACATAAAATATAATCATTTTCTATTTAAACCATTTTAGTATATCTGTTGTGTTCGTGCGTCAACAAAAATAGAATGCAGACAAACTTATTATGAAACTTATTACATTGTAGATAATATTATCAAATTTACATCAACTTATTTTCATTCAAAATTCTAGCGTCGTTTTTAAACAACAAATTAAAAGTTCCAAAAATATCACTGTTGCCAATCTGAATTTCACAACTATTTACAAAATAAATTTTATAATTATTAAAATAATCGTTTGCTACTTTTAAATAAAATATTTACGATTTATGTCGAAACAGATCTGTGACTTACTAAAGGTTTACAAATGAGCTGTGTGGCCATGATTTGAATGGATAACCTGTCCATATTAAACAAAACTTGCCTTAAAATAAAACTGATTTATTGGATTAATAATATAGAGAGTGTAAAAGATCATAAAATGATTTTTCTTGAATTTATTTTTTAGAAAAAATAATATTTCATATTTGTTTCATTTCCTACAGACACGTGACGAAAATTATATTTTTGCAGATTTTATTTCTAAAACGATTTAATTTATTTTTAATTGGTGCTTTAATCAATGTGATGGCAACACTTTGAAAAAAGCTATTTTTTTCCCATGAATGGGAAACGTTTATTTTTATTTTGTACGAAAGAAATTGTTGAAAAATAGAGTTAAAATATTTATTTAAAAATTCATTAAAAACAGAAATTTAATTTTAATGTTAAAACATTGGTATCATTTAAAAGATAAATTTTTGATCTTTAACTTGATGTAAAAATCTTTTTTGTGCGGTAATATTTTCGGAAGTTATAGCAAAAACACGCCAAAATTTCGCTTAATTTTTAAATAAATAAAATTCTAATTAAAAATTTGAAAAAATAACCCCCAGGTGCACATTCCCGGCCTCCAAGGTATACACGTGCCAAATTTGGTAGCTGTAGGTTGAATGGTATGGTCTGTAGAGCGCCAACACACACACACACACACACACACACACATTGAGCTTTATTATAAGTATAGATTTAAGGTAAATATAAAGACAGATGAAACTTTTGGTATCATGCTTCTATATAATAAACTTTGGAATACTTTAAGGAGAAATAAAATCGATATTTTAATATAAAAATAAAATATTTAAAAATTTGGAAATTTAAAATTAGAAATATTAATTATCGAGGAAAAAATAGTATTTATTGAATGAAAAAGTTTCATTTGTTCATTTCTTAAACATGATTGAGTATCAGTAAGGCGAATTAAGGGCTTCATGGATTCTTAACAATTTGAAATTAATTTTTTATACTATAGTTAATATAGTTACATTTGTCTAGTAAATTTTAGAATATTTGCAAAATAAAATAAATAAATGGCGTCAGAAAGTAAGGGGATGTCGAAAGTTAATTTTACAAATTTTTATTCTTAGAACAAAACTGTAGTGTTTTTTAATTTATGGTGCAAACACAATAAATTTATTCTTTTTACTAGAATTAAATAATTCTAGTAGCGAATTCTAGTAATGAAAAATCATTCTAGTAGTAGATAAAATGTAGAAGCAGAAAAAGAACTTATCAACTTGCGATCAAATCCAAACTACACGAAATTGATATCAGTTTAGTTTCTTAAATAAACATTGCAATATAAAAGTTCAATAAGAAAGGGAAGATTCTACTTTTAATAAAGGTAGTTCTTTATCTTCAGAAACTTTTTAAAAATGGTAAATAGTTTTGAAAGCGATAATGGTATTAAAATTGTTCTTATCAATAATTGTTCTTATCTTTTTATTTATAAGTTAAGGTAGATATTTAAACTTTTATTCCCTTGCTTTCTGATCAGAATAATTTTAAAATAGTTTCGGTTTAAATACAATTCTACTTCTTTTGTTTTTATTGTTACAATTTATAATTTTTTCTAAGATAAATGCATTTACAAAGATTTAAAATAAAAGAATTAGATTGCTCAAACAAGCGCCATAAAGCATTTAAAATAAAGTGAATTTTATTGAAACTTGGAACTTTTATACAACAGATTTTTGTAATAACTAATTTGCAGTGACATAATGTGAATTCTAGAGAATTGTAATACATATTGATTTTTGGACCCTTTCCATTTAGATAGACATAATTTTTTAATGATTTTATCGTTCTTTAAATCGTTTAATTGCGTTATATAAAGTTTTGTTTGCTTTACTGGAATAGCTGAAAGATACCTTCTGGTATCAATCAAAATCTGTTACATCAGTTAGAAAACATTGCTGATAGCTCCTTATTGAAGAATGCATATATAAAAAACACTGCAGTCTTTTCAGTCATTTATAATGAAAATTCTGAATTTTGTAATTAAATAAGTAACTCATTATTTTTCTTACGAGTATATCTGAAAATAAGGAAACTTTTCAAAATTCAATTGCATTCTCATAAGCAATTTTTTTATTTGGTCTTAGAAGCTTATTAAATTATTAAAAAATGTATTGATTTGATTAGATTTTGAATTTTAATTAGGTTTTCAAAAATTATGCAAAAATAAGGACTTAGAAAATGGGGAATAAATAGAAATGTTATTTGATCGCCTAAGCAAATAAAAGATATAATCTTCATGAAGAGAGCTTCCAAAAATAAAAAAGAAATGAGTCATACGCATATTAAGACATGTGACTACGTTCGGAATTAATTTTTTTGAAAAAAAAAATCCTAAAAAATAAAATTTTTCTATTCTTTTATAAAAAAAAGATTGAATAAAACATCTACGAAACCAAAATGTATCAGTCAAGCGACAAAATTCTTTTAAAAATTGGAAATAAGGCTTTTTCCGGCTAAAACGAGCTATAAACCAAAATAATCTTCTAGTTTAGAAGTTCATCATTTGCTTAAAATTTTGCAGATAGCTTAAGAACTATATTATCTAGATCTAGAACCAAAAAATAAATTGTATCAACTGATAAAGAACACGAAATTTTCCATGTTTTTCACGCTTTAAAAATCAATAAAATATTTATAAATAAATAGATTTCTCATTCCCTAGTTCAGAAACTGCAGAATATATTAAAAAATTACTACACTAAATTTGAACAAAAATTAGATTTTAATTTAAGAGTTATTCATAAGAGAATTCTTCAACGAATACAGTTTGAGAAAATGCATCTGAAAGTGTAAAATAGTATTTAAACATATGTAAATTCATATATAAAAATCACTATAACTTGCAAAAAATATACTTAGAAATAAAATTTAAACGGCTTTATTAAAAAAAAAAAATAGTTCAAACATAAAAAATAAGAAATCAACTTTTTAACTTAGCAACCTAACTTAAAAAGGAATTTCGACACCTTCATGTCTCAATTTCTAAGAAGCTATTTCTTTTAACTCTCGATGTAGAAGCATTTCAGAGCATTTTTTAAAAAGATCAAAGAGTATTGTGCCGTCTTTCAAAGAAGGCCGAAGCATTTCATCACAAATCGAATATAATTATTGCCGAATGTTTTCTTTCTTGGATGCGAACCGCCTTCCCAAACAGAAGCAAAAGAAAGAGAGGAAGAAGTAACTCACCGAGCGGAGAGAGCAGGGGCGGCGACAGCAAGGGCTCCTCCGAGCAACAACTCTCATTGCAGCTGTCGTCGCTGTACGGCATCTGCTGCGACCGGGAGATCAGGGAGTCGATAGAGAAGTCCTTGGCCCTGGCAGACAGCTGCTTCACCAGGTCCCCAGTGTCCACCATGGACGCAGGGGCCACCATTTAGAATGACGGGATCACCGTCGGCATTGGTTTCATCCGACGGAGTAGTTTGGGAAGGATTCCACAGTATAGTTTTGAAGTCTTCAGAACAAGTGATGCTTTCTCGGTTTGAAGCAAGGCAAAGTGTTTTTGTAGAACAGCCCTTTTCAAGGAGGAGTTTATTCTGATTATTTTTATGCAAAGCCCTTAAGTCTCGTTCTCTCGGAGAATGGTGGTTCCAGTAGTTTTCACCGAAAATTGTCTTCCAGTCTTTAAAGCATATGCAGAGTAAAATTTTTCAAAGATTCCATTTGTTATTCGCCAAAGTTAGCCAACAGTAAATTAAAACGATTCTTTATGTAGAAGAATGCGACATGGATTTGACAATACTCATATTAAGACATTAAAGGAAGACTTTGTTCTTCCTTTTGTTTATTGGAAAGTATATTCTTCTTGCAATCCTAATTTCATTCGATGCAATCGATCAAGACGAATGATATAAAATCTTTTATTGCAGAAAAGGAAATTTTTAACTCAGAACATATTCCGCATTTAATGATCAGTTGACAAAGAATGATTTCTCGCTTACGAGTGGTTTCGCGAATTTTCTTTCAGAAATTAATTATTAAATCATGAATTGGAGTCCTCTAGTTCTATTAACTTGGCGGGGCAATGATTAATTCTTATTCAAATTTAATTTACACTTGATGAATAATTTTGAAATTCACTCAATGCATTTTAGTTTGCGCAAATTTTAATTATCCTTAGATAATGTATCATAAAATTTTTCAAAAGCTGAAACTCATGCTTTTTTTAAACTGCTTAGTATAACTCTGCTATGAATCTAATAAAAGCATTTTGCACATATTTTTTTAATGAATTGGATACTCAAATTTAACTAAGAAATCAACTGCCATTTCTGCTTTTAGATATTTTAGTTTAAGCAAAGAACAAAATGTACGCTCTTAAAACTTGAAACACAATTCCACTAATACCAGAGAATTCAATGAAAATTTGTTTTTTAATTTTTAAAAGCGTATTGATACGTCTTGAAATAAAATATTTTTTTGTTTCTTGAAATCAGAAAATATTTAGTTTTATTATGAAATTCGCTTTAGACATTTTATCCCCCTTTCCGAATTCGTGAAATAATGTCCTTCGTTTTCTTTTTCTTTTGAATTTTTCTACAATCGATTATAAAGCTAATCTGAAATTCTTTTTTAATCTGTCAAATCCGTTCCACTCAAAATGTTAACGAGAAATGATTCACTGATGCTAAGATTTTCTGAAAAAAATTTTCTTATCACTAAAGTCACTTTTCTACAATTCAAACTTCAGATCAAATATTGAATTAATTTTTCAGATTTTCATCTCACAAACATTTACAATGATGAAAACTTAGCTGCATTTCCAAAGCATTTATAAAAAACAAAAAATGAAACCAAATACCCTGCAAAAAAAAATAGATTTTAAGCAATTAATTATGCGAACAATTAAATTTAAGTATTTATCTCTCTTCTCACTTTTTCAGGGGCAGTTTCTTCCGAAATAACGAACGGCGAACGTCGAAATCTGAATTGTCAGACGATACTTTTAAGGAATTCGATGCCAGTTGGACATTGCGATGTCACATGACTCTTTCCATCCCAGTGCGGCGGCATTCTGTTGTGAACTAAAAGTGGAGTGGCGGTTTAGCTGTGATGTTGAGGAGCAGGTGGGGGTGCACGCAATGGGAACGCAACTCTTTTCCTCCCCCCTCCTGTGGCGCCCCCTCTTGACCCACCCAAGTCTCGTGGCAACGAAATTGGAATTGTCGTTTCGGGTGGGTATATTCGTTTTTCTCTCAATGAACTTCTACTAAGCAAACATTTTGTCAGATGGCTGTTTAGGAACGGTGTTTGGCGATCTGATTGGCGCTATTGGCGGTGTATTCTTTCGGAGCAAAGAGAGGATCCAAAGAAAAAAAAAATAAGTGTATTATTTTAAAGATAAAATGGGATATCAAAAGAAGCAGCGAAGAATCGGGAAACCTTTCTGTATGAAAATAATACTTTGCATTTACCTTGTAATAGACAAATGCTGACAATGGCGCAATTTTTTTGTTGTTTTTTTATTTATGCAAAATATAAACGCAGAAGATTTTAGACGGCAGGGGCTCATATAATCTTCCGTGTAACATTTAGTTAAAATTTAGATGGCATACGAGATTTTACTTTTCATGCGAATGTCACTAGAATCGTTTCCATTCACTTTAGATTAATTTAGCTAGTTCTATATGCAGATTAACTTGATATGCTAAAAGCATTTTGTTTAGATTTAGTCGTAAAGCAATACTGTGGCTATTTAGAGAAAAAAATTTGTAGTTTTGAACCGTGGTCAGATAAAGAGAGGGACAGCACAGTTGAAACAGCCGTCTCCAAACTGTTCATCACACCAGATAGACAGACGAATTTATCGTTGTGTTGGATCACAAACCTAGACCTTATGATTCCGAAGCCGAGATCTTATCATCAGGTAATCGGGACTCTAATATACAGATTTTTTTTTTCATTTAATCGCATTTTTATAGCAACTAAAACCTGTAAGAGGGGGGATTGAGAAGTGCATTGAGGAAATAAATACCTGTAAGAGCATGTTATATTAAACAGTGTCTTATAACAACTTTTCTGTATTTTTTTTTACTTATTAGAAGTTGAGGCTTTTTATTGTATGAACATAAATAATATAAATAAACCAGATGTAGGGAAGTTTCCCAGAATTTAAACCTAATCAAATTGTATTATAACGATGAAAATGTGGTACATAGAATCTTTTTTTAAAGCGCCTATACATTTATAATTAGAATGGAAGAGTTTAAATTTATATATTATCAGTTACACATTTTTTCAAAAAGATTAACGCAAAAAATGCATATTATTCAATATGTGCATTATCGTATGCAACAGTCTGATGATTCCCTTATTTAAATAATTCAATAAGCAATA